>JANSTS010007940.1:0-10000 GCA_026546915.1 Sylvicola fuscatus | reverse complement strand
AAAAATCCCTCTTAATAATCCCTCATGATTAAAAATTCACTAACACAGGATTTTTTCTCGTAAAAGTACCGTTAAATAAGTTCATTGTGATTTGACGTAGCCATTTTATCAAATTTATCTCAAAGTTAGTCCATCCAACACGCGTTTTTTAAATTAAATTAGTTACTTATGCTTATAATCAAAATACAATAAAATGGTAAGTTAACTCAGAGAAATTTAAAGAAAAATATTAACAACATGTAATGTTTTGCAGCGTGAAATAATTTCAATTCACATTGGTCAAGCCGGTGTTCAAATCGGCAACTCATGCTGGGAGTTGTTCTGTCTGGAGCATGGCATAAACCCGGATGGCACAAGCGACGTCGAGGTAATGGATGAAAACGTCAAAACATTCTTCTTGGACACCAAAAGCGGACGTTATGTGCCGAATTCGGTATTCATTGATCTCGAACCTAGTGTAATCGACGATGTTCGTAACGGTGTCAATAAGCGTCTGTTTAACCAGCATCAGATGATCACCGGCAAGGAGGACGCAGCAAATAATTACGCTCGTGGTCACTACACGGTGGGAAAGGAGATGGTTGACATCGTTTTGGATCAAGTGGGAAAAATGACGGAGTCTTGTGAAAGTTTACAGGGATTCATGTTCTTTCACTCGTTTGGCGGTGGTACTGGATCCGGATTCACGTCTTTGTTATTGGAGCGGATGGCAGATAGCTATTTAAAAAAGAATAAGTTTCAATTCAGCATATACCCAGCGCCAAAAATATCCACGTCCATCGTTGAGCCATACAATGCCATACTGACGGCGCACACTTCGTTGCCGGTCAGTGATTGTGCATTTCTTGTGGATAATGAAGCCATTTACGAAATTTGTAACAAAAGTCTGGGTGTGGATCGTCCAAATTATGACAGTTTAAATCGTCTGGTGGCGCAGATCGTCTCATCCACGACAACATCACTGCGTTTCCAAGGCTCGATGAATGTTGATTTAAACGAGTTTCAAACGAATTTGGTGCCGTTCCCGAGAATTCATTTCCCAATAGTGTCTTACGCTCCACTGTTGTCGGTAGCAAATGCCTCCCACCAGCAGTCAAACATCGCGGAGTTGACCAACGCCTGTTTCGATTCTACCAACATGATGGTGAAATGTGATCCGCGCATCGGAAAGTACATGTCGTGTGTGATGCTGTACAGGGGAGATGTTGTGCCCAAGGATGTCAATGAGGCAATCTCCTTGATAAAAGGCAAGCGTCACATCAACTTTGTAGATTGGTGTCCTACTGGGTTTAAGATCGGCATCAACAATCAACCGCCGGCTGTCGTGCCAAATGGGGATTTGGCAAAGGCCCAGCGAGCCGTTTGCATGCTATCCAATACGACGGCAATTTGCGAGGCGTGGAGTCGATTGAATTGTAAATTTGATCTGATGTACAAGAAACGGGCCTTTGTGCATTGGTATGTGGGCGAGGGCATGGAGGAGGGTGAGTTCACTGAGGCCCGCGAAGACATTGCCTCTTTGGAGAAGGATTACAAGGAGGTGGAGAATGATACATCTATCACCAGCTTCTTGGATGAAAGCGGCGAATACGATGAATCTATTTAAATATTAATGTTTGAAATTGTTGTTTTTGTTTGTCCAAATGTTTGGTGAATGTTAGCTTCATTTCCTTAAAGTGCAATTTGTAAAGGTATTCTGAAATTATAAAAGTCGTTTTAAGAAAACAAAATCGGGTTTTTCGATAAAATAATTTATTATTTACCGTTTAAAACATTTTTTTTTAGTCTATTTGATTGTAACAAAAACGTAGTTAGAACAAATTCTTTTTTTGGTCCTTACATATAAGCTGAAAAACAGTTTGTTTAAAAAGAAAACTAATTTTATGAGAAATTATGAAAAGTGTCGTCAAAACACATCAATGCAGCCATCTAGACAACCAATATTGCTAAGAGTGGACATTTTTAGGCCTTCCCGTAAAAACATTTTCGCGTTGTTAAATACAAGCCATTTACAATACTCCTGCATCTTTGTATTCGAACATGTCATTTTGATTTTAAAACTGCGATTTATGACTGAATTAAAAACAAATATTCGGTAAAATTTTAAAAATATTTTGGATGGCACAAATTGGGGTAACACAAACCATTTATTGGAGATTCGTATTTTGGGTGTAAGTATATAAAAATTGTATTTTCTGTATAATCTAGGGCATGTATTTCGTCAAGCAGAGTGAATTAAAAAAACTGCAAAAATGCATCGCTAAAAAAAAAAACTTCCCAGATTAAATTACATCCGAACGATGTTAACAATTAAAAAGAGGCAATCTCAAGGTTTTTGTATTCAAATTCAAAAATTTCGTCAACTCTACCTGACAATTAAACAATATACGATTACTTTTTTCTGTTATCTAGAACTAATACCTTAGAAAATGAAACATAAAAACAGAGTTTAGCCAATCTCAAAGCACTTGTTACACATTAACAGTTCAAACTCTGCAGATAAATTGTCAATTATCGCGATATACATATATATTTATATAAAAAAAGTAATTAAAAAATGAAAGAAATATTGAACAATAATGTTTACTAGCGATAATTTGCGTTGTTGCTGTTATGCAGTTGCCATTGGTTAATATGGAACGTTGGAAAACAGATAGGACACGCTCTCGCCGTTGTGCGTCCTGCGGACTGCCTCCGCAAACATCATTGACACGTCAATGCACTGTGGGAATAAAATCAATGGTTAAAGAAGCACTGTGAGTCGTTAAGGATGCATTCATGTTTACCTGAATCTTGGGACAGTCCCGCATATGACCATCTTGAGGTATCGTATTTGTAACGACCACAGCCTCAAAGCATGCATTGTTAATCCGCGATATGGCCGGACCAGAGAAGATGCCATGTGTCAGAATGGCATAAACTTTGGTGGCGCCCGCCTCCATCAGCTTCTCGGCGGCATGGCAAATTGTGCCGCACGTGTCTGCCATGTCGTCGACAAGAATTGCAATACGATCCTTGACGTCACCAACCTGAATGGGGGATATCAATGCGGACATTTAATTTAACAATACAACAATTTATGATGAATATAGTACGTACCAAAACCATGGAAGCTACTTCATTCGCCTTTTTCCTCTCCTTGTGGATCAAAGCGAACTCCACGTTCAATCGATCAGCAATCGATGTGACTCGCTTGGCGCCGCCTGCATCTGGTGACACAATAATGGAATTCCTCCACTCCGGTATATTCTCTTTGATCCACTTAAGGACGGCTGGCTCAGCGTACAAATTGTCCACAGGAATATCGAAAAAGCCCTGCAATTTATGGATTTAGTGAAACTGTTTACGCGACAAAACACAAATGGTTCATTACCTGAATTTGGGACGCATGGAGATCCATAGTTATGATGTGATCAGCACCAGCCACCGACAGCATATTGGCGACCAGTTTGGCTGAAATTGGTGCACGACTCTGAAAAATTAATTGCATTTGGTTTAACACTTGTGGTCCATTAGGCGTTATTGATATGTGAAGATGAAACCCAAATATTTACAGGACTTGATTGTTTCCTTTTGTTAAATAAACACGATCACAAGACGTTACATTTAAAAATGATAGAATTACAAATTATTATTTTGAAAATGATGTTAAATCAAAATGAAAGCTATATGGTTTTGAATTTTGGTTGATCGACTGCAGCCACAGGTGGCAGCCGTGGAAAATGATTTAACACTGAAAAATAATGAAAAATAACAAGAAATCCAAAATACATTGATGAAATTGTCTACAATGAATTCCTACAATAAAAGCAACAACAACTAGGTCAAAGTGTATCCCAATTTGCAACTACCTATTAACAATCCATGCAACAGAATAACAAGAGAAGATCGTGCACTAAAATTCGACCCAAATGAATCAGTCTTCATTTTGGGCGTCGACTTAACGAATATCCCCAAATCCCAGATGATTCAAGTTATTTTATTTAGATCGAAATTCTGTGTTAGTACAATTCCAGCCCCCTTAATTAACGACTTACCCCGGAAAACACACGCCAGACACATTCTTTATGTACATAAATCATACAAATGGGCTACTTACTAATATCGAAAAGTCGACGCCCGATATGAGTCGTTTTGGGTGTGCGATCGTTGATTGATACTTAAAGAAAAGGCAAGAGAGTTGCAATTAATAATTTTGTTCAACAGCCCCTGTCACACTTGCAGCTGGGTGTATTCCTTTACCAATTCGTAGTTTAATGCGAAACTCTTTGCTGTTTTCTTACCGAGGCATCGCCGTATATTCAAATTATACATTTTATAGGAATACCGATTTCTTGAAAACAATATCAATGAAAAATATATTGATATTACTTTAAAATAATTCCTTTTTGTTTTTTCACAACAGTAATAAAATTATCTTTAAGAAGTTATTTCATTATTAACTAACTTTTATATATTGTAGTTTTAAATTGTCTAATTTGTTAAAGACAATTTAAAACACGACCGAAAGGGTTAAGTTAATATAGATACAACAACTAATGTCTTATCATAATCAAAATAAACCAAACAATTGTATAAAGGATTGTAAGATTCTAAATCTTGATTTATTCGTTTTTAAGTTACATAGGTAACAAACTCGAAAATTTACAAATTGACTAAAATTGAGACCTCATTCTCATGCAAACTGAAAATCCTCCACTTAAGTGCAATTTAAACTCAGAAATCCATAGGATGATCTTTCGTTCCCCAATATCATCATAAGAACCCATCAAATATGAAGTTATATCAATAATAGAATGGAGTACTTAACATTTTCAGAACAACATTCCACCAAAACAGTGCCAAACGCATGCCATCCAAAAGATTTGTACAAGTTTTTGATAAAAATCGTTGTCCAGATGAAAGATCAAAATTAAAACAAATTTCTACCACAGGAAAAACTGTTTAGTTTGAAACTAGGATCAACAACAAAATCTACTCGCGCGCTTTCGCTTAAAAAAGGAAGCGCGTCCAATGTCCATATTCATGGAATTTTTCTTCTACTGGAAGTTGACCAAAGTAAAAAAAAAAGTAAGTTCAAACGTTATGTTATACTTGAAACAAACATTATTTTAAAATTAATTAAAAAAGGACTTCAAAGACAAAATCTTAAATTTGAATAAAAAAATCCAATCGAGTTGCAGCTCCCTAATTAGGAAGCCCCAGCGAATGTGTGTTTTTTTTTGGGGGGTTATTTATTACTCACTGTATAAGATTGTGGTGAAAACTCCTACAAAAGAAAACAGAGAATTGAAACGAAATGAAAACCCCACAAACAAATTGTTGCTTCTATCATTAATCATTATACAAAGTAGAGTCTGTACAAGTGCGATGCGATTTAATGTGTGAATGTGTGTGCCAATCAAAACTACTTGTGTGAAATCAAACTGCGTCTTACACATGTTAAAGAAAATCCGTTTAGGGTTTATCAAATTGACCTTTTATCTGTGTGAGGTGTTGGGGAGATTATGGCCGGTTGCTATGGCTGTTTACCGATGCAGTCGCATAAAGGCGTAAATATTTTGTGCGAAGGAGAATCTGAATGGGATGAATTGACGTTCAATGGCAGAATTGAAGGCGTCATTGATTACAATTGACGTGCCGATTTGTGACATGCAAAACTCAATATGACTATAAACAAACTGATTAGATTGAGATCAGTAAAACATGTTTGATTTGGTGAATGGAGCATCCTGGAACCAACGAGATAAAAAAAGAACGTCTGCGATGTGCCGGTTGGGGGTCAAAATCTCACACAAACAAGCCGAATTGAGTCCAATAATTTAATCATATCCGTCAATTATAATGTAATTATTTATTGGTTTGAGTTAATCAGGCCAGCAGCAAAATGTTGTGTCTTATTTCTGTGTCCAAAACTTGGAATTGTGTCCTCATTTCTTATCTTTTTGTGCCACCCAGTGGTTGTCTGTCGAAAGGGTCGTTTCTTTTAATGTCTTGAGATTGTGTTAAGATCGTTGGCAAGTGGACATTTAAGCCCAACCAATTAATTCATTTTATCAATAGTAAATAGCACAGAGAATCAATATTTCCAAGAAGTTAGCACGAAAGTTGTAAGTCACGATAACCCACTCCTAGTTAAACCCAATACCTGTAATTCAAATTTATTACAATCAATACTCAATACTGCTCTAAACGCTAAAATTCAAGGCTTCATAAATTCCGCCATAAAAATGTCATCCTGTCAAGCGTTCAATGGGTTGATGTCAAATGCAAGACGTCGTTTATTTGACCCATTTCTCGCCACTGCTTGCTCGTCCCCACAGAAAGAGCTCAATTAGATATTCATTTTTAAATGGCGGCGTCATTTCTTGGGCAAACAAACCGCGCTGCAGTTGCAGAATGAAATAATGATTGAAGGATGTTGTTTACATAATAAACACGAGTGACTGTTCTGAGTGAAATGAATGATCTGCAATTGGTTTTCTTTTACCAGTTAATTACAAATCGATTTTTGCGTCACAACAAATGGAAGTTCATCTGTCGCATGATAACAAATGATTACCACAAGAAAAATAAGAAACATGCAATTCTGTCGTTGGTGATTACTGAATGTCTATAGTAGAATTATTTTCATGCGAAAGGATGAAATCTGTAATCTTCGTGCATTTAAATATTCGATATATAATAAAATGATGACATTAAATGGAATGAAAAAATATGGAAAAAAATGTGGGGCAATATACCCGGAACTTCCACTCGAATTTGAGAGACTTGGCTATCTCTGATCTTGTTTGGCCATCATGGTCCCCGGTCTGGGAAGTGGCAATTTGTTGTTCATTGCAAGAGGGATTTTTTTTTTCGCATAAATAATACGATTTTGTAACGAATTTGTTTCAATTTGTGGTGTTAAAATTTCATTTTTCAATTTTGATCATGGTTGGTTAAAGACAAAGATTGGGAAACGGGGAAATAGCGTTGGGGGAAAATATAGAAAGAAGAATAAAATATAGATTATTAATTCATAAGAAGCTTACATCTAATTATAAACAAACAATATTTAAATAGGATTTCTCTACATGACTAAAACTATACAAAACCAAAAATACTCTAGTTGCAGCCAATTGGGTTCTAGATAAACAATTTTGAATGCCAATTTTGGATTTCTTACTTAATTAATTTGCTGAGTTTTTACCTGTTTGAAGCGATAATTGAACAAAAACAAAATCAATCCGCAAATAGCTTTCAATCGATCAAACTTCTATTCGCGCATGCGTTTTGTTTTTAAATCTCATAAAATTATTGATTCACACTGATTTGCCGCCAACAAAAAAAAAACCAACGTGGAAACGGCGGCTGGGCAAACCAATTTTATGATTCATTCAGCAACAAAAATAAATGGGTGAGAGTGACTCACCTTGTCCTTCTTGTCTTGCCGGGCGTACGGGAAGCAAGGAATCACAGCAGTAACGCGTGAAGCTGAGGCGATCTTGCACGCATTGATCATGATGAGCAGTTCCATAAGATTGTCGTTGATCTCACCGGAGCCGGATTGCACGATGTAGACATCTTCACCACGGACGGACTCGCCGATTTCGACGCTAAAAATTAAATTTACAGTTGAATTAATATTGAAATTAAACTTAATATTTTTATTGTTATGATTAGTTAAGGTAGAGAAATATAAACCAGCTTTAAGGATTATAGGATTACATCACATAAGTCAACAAAATACTTCAAAACTGACTTAGCAGTTGGCTTGTTGTTTGAATAGTTTTTGAGTGAGATTTAAATGTGCAAACATTTAAGTTTAACAAGATAGGACAGCAGATAAAGTGATAGGCATTGACCTCCAGAGTTCATTTAAACAAGGCCCCGATCAAGACGGACATCGAGAATCTGTAACGATCACGGTGTTATCTTAAAAAGGGTAAAGGCTAAAATTCCACTTTCGAAAATCAGAACAATAGCCAGTTTTAATTGCAAACAATTACCATTTGATCTTAATTATTGTAAGATTTTATTCTGAAACCGATTTAAACAGCAAAACAACTTATCAACATGATTTGGTCATATGAAAAGTATGTTAAAATAGATAAAAGAGCAAAATTCATGATTGGAGATTGTTGATTCAAAACACAAAAAGCTAAACAAACACTCTCGTCTGCTCAAACATTGTAATAATACACTGAATCCGAGCCCTTCAACTCACCGCACTTAAGAAACCCGACAAGTTTTCTTCGCACCAACAATCACAACTCTCATCATAGACGCTTACAGGTCATTAAAACCACGTGTTAATATGAATTACGACTTACGAGACACTTTAGCGTATTCCACAGCAAATTAACCGGTCTTTTAGACGCTGCACATTGAGGTTATGTCTATGTGGCTGGCTATGTCTCGCGCATACACCAACGGCAAAAATTCAACAGAAAAAGTAGCCACAAACGAGTAGGAAGGCAATCATGTGCGAATGTAAGGAAGACGAATTATGAGACAGGCGACCACAAAGTAGAGGCAGCCAAATAAATCGAGAACAAGTGGCGGAATGTCCCACAACAAAGCTTCACTACCACCTGTGTGCGACCGTCAAAAAATTAAAATTGGGCTTCAACGTAATAATTTAATTATAGACACGAGAATTGAGACTTAATGAATTTGGCGATTCGCAGATCTCGTGATGCATTTCCAATTGTGAACTAAATGTGACAGGTCCGCTGTATTATATTCAGGAAATAAAATTAATTTGTGGCGGCGTTTTAAAAATACATTCTAGCACGCATGCGAGTGTGTGAAGACGTCAAATGGTGGACCAATCTGGCGAATCAGCTGCGGAACAATGCGGAATAACGACCTCTACACACAGTTTCAATGTTTTGGGCGTTTGACGTGGTCTCATTCGACGTTGTTGTTGTTATTACGCCAATTAAAGACATTTTCAATTTGCCGAGTCGTCGTTCGAAGGGTCTGGAGAATTAAGAAAATCACGCGCACATGCTTTTGATTACGTGCTGGCGCTTTGTCTTTGACATTGTCTTGGCAGCAACATTGACACCACACACTGACGACACGGGCAACCATATCATTAGTAAATCAAACACTGATGTCCGTCCACTAAGGATAGTTTTCCATAATGAAGTCAAATGGACGGAAAAGCACATGTGGATTCATTCATAAATGTTTTACTTTTATTTGGACGTAGTGGCCAGTAATTGAGGTGACTAACGTCAATATTTCACACGTAAATTGTCATTTGTTCACTATTTTCGCTGTTGTTTGTCACGCGAATTACACAATCATCACGGTTTTTAAGTTAAATAAAATGTGTCTCACCATGTCTCCAAATTGCTGAACTTCTTGGTTACCACCTTGCCGAGATCGATGCCCAGGCGATCGACGATGCGCTGTGCCAAATCCGGATGGGATGTACCCGAGAAGACCTTAATGTTTGGCATTCTCGATTGGATTTTCAAAACGCTTGCCTTCTCCAAATTGTCGCGAATTAAGCCCCTAGCACGTATTGGGTTGGCAGATCGAACTGGCATCACACTATCTACAACCACAATAAAAAGGCAAAAATTAGAGCTGCTCGAGACGTTTGCTCCCTCTCATCTTCCTTGTTCATTCTGGCATCGCACAGCGGCTCGTCTCACTTGTTTTTTAGGTCGTTTTGTATAGGAAACAATTGCGTTTGTCTGTCTCAGAATGTATTGTGCCCGTAAAGGCACCAAAAACTACCAGTCGCACGTAAGTCATGCTGTCTCGCTTTAACTAACATAGCAAGCACGTTGCGACCGAAACGGCAACGGCTATTGATAAGAATTCCGTCGCCCTGCAAGAGGGAATGAACCAGAACGAAGTGTGCTGGACCCTTTTGCCAACGGTTTATTACATGTTTTCTAACCTTGAGCTGTCAATTTGCCGAACCTGTTGGGGTGCCATTTTGAATACCGTGCAAATTGACCATACATTGAATAATATTTAAGCCTATTTTTCAATT
>JANSTS010007938.1:0-10014 GCA_026546915.1 Sylvicola fuscatus | reverse complement strand
AACACACTCATATCGGTATTAGTGTGCGTGCTGTCAAACCGAAGACGACCTTATACAGTGAATATTATTTGGTTGCACGAATATTCAACCGTTGTTGTTCCTGATGCCGAGTCCGTGTCTTCTGCACCCCACCCCTGTTATTGTTTCCGAGTTTTGCGTTGAAGTCACCTATATGAATGTCTCCTCGCCTTATGTTGAGTTGTACGCGTAAGTCAGTTGTTTGTTGTGTGTGTGTTCTCCGCTCCCAGTTCATCTCATTTCGCTGAGACCGATGATGTCCATCTTGTATTCCTATAGTACGTTCTCTAGTTGGGCTAGGAGGCTGTCCTCCCTCAGTCTCATTGTCCAATGCGTGTCCTTGTTCGTCTGCTGAAAGTTGTATGCGTTGAATCCAGTCCAGTGTTTCTTATTTATGTGTTTGTTTCTGTAATAAACCCATAAACCCATAAAAACAATGTTAAATCAATGTAATATGTAAATCGTTTATTTCTGCGGGTGGAACAATGCGTATTCAGCATTTTTAAGAAAGACATAATTTAAGCAATTAAAAACATATTTGTTATTGTCTGGAACCACAAAAAGGGTCCGATAAATCAAAAAAGTGGCTATTAATTCTTATATAAATATATTATATTAAATAATAATTTAATGTATAATACTCGTACCTTCAATATTATAAATTGTAAATTATTATTTTTATTTAAACAATTTGAATCCAATATGACACTAACCAAGTAACAATTAAAGAGAAAAAATAATTGATATAGTACATCTTATATTCAAAAAATTAAAAATTAAAAATCAAGTTATCGTAAAAATTTAATAGAAATTTATTCATTACTTTATAACCAAACGAGTAATCCACAATTACGTCGTGTCAGGATACTAAATTATTATGAATACAAAATGTTCTAATGGAAAAACGACAAATTATTTTTTTTTTGCAATTTTGCTTAATACATATTTAACAAAACAATCAACAACTTTTTTAAACAATATTTTGTAAATTATTAACAATACTATATTTTCCACAACCCAAAATACCACCAAGTTGATTACGTTGTAACAGCTTCAACATAGTTGGCAGGATAGAGTCCCACTTTCCCATTCTTTCTGCCTTTGCACCAGCCTTGCTCATCTTCGTCTTCCAGTTTTTCAAAAACCTCACCTTAAAATTGTGTTAAAAAAATACACTAGCCATTATTAAGTGTTAAAAAAAAACAAGCGTAGAAAGCGCTACGAGTGCTACATTTTGCTTAGCAAACTGGGTAATAGCAAGTATTATATGGGAGAATTTTGTACTTTTCAGTAGCGTAATAGTATTAGGAGATATTTAAGAATATGTATACTTCTTTATAATTTTTGTAAAGAAAAATGATGGCGATTTGTAATAAAATGTTTTAAGATAAAATGATTTAATATACCTTGTTTAAATGTAAGTTCATCACTTTCAGCTCCATCGTAATCATACAGCGCCTTGACTGGAACTCCAGGCTCTCCATTATCTACCAAAATGTTATCGCCGTCTCCTTCATCCCAATCGTCTTCTTCAAATGGATTAGCTTCAGATTTATTAGTTCCATTACTAAAATTATAATCAAACTTATAAATTGTATGTATACTCTAAAGAAATCGTTACATTATCGTAGATGTCCTATTTGTGGGAGAACTGTTCTGTGAATCGGACTGAGGTGAGTTATTGGCAGAACCGAGAACTGCTGCATTTTTCTCATTAACCACAGGCATTGAATTTTTTGAAAAATTACGACCATTTTTGTTATTTCCGGAAGACAGCTGATATTCCTTAAAAGTGATAAATAAAATGTTAGCTTAAGGGGACAAAAGCCCAAAATTAGTTACATTAAATGTTTTAATAAACCAAACCATGCGTACATGCAAATCTTCTGCGACAGGTCTTTGATGTATCAGCGTAATTGGAGGAGCTGGAAGTGACTCTTTGGATTTAATGCCCTTTGCAATATCGCGAAATTCTTCAGTATATTCCTGAATTAGAAATTGTTAACAATAATGATAAACATAGAAAAATCAATTGTTAATAAGCATATAAGTAAATTATTTCAAATATTTCATAAAAAAAAAATTAAATTTTTTTATAAAAAATTATAAATGCAGAGACTTACCACAAATGCCGGCCAGTTCATTGCCATATTGACACCACGATTATTTGACCACCACTTAAGATCTTTTTGATGATCAGAATTATTGATTGTATGGTAAAATTCTTCATAAATTTGAGGTAAGCTGATAATATTATTGTTTGAAATACAAAAGACTTATAAACAAAAAAAATACAATATATATATATATATATAAATATTACTTGGGATCTTGTGAACTGTTTAAGCACTTATGAATTGCAAAAAGTGTATTCTTAAAGAATATTAAACGAGTTTCCTCCATTTCTTGGCACTTTATAAATACTGATGTCATATCCTCGATGTATACCGGGTTGTATTTATTGATTTCTTGTAATGATGTTTCGTATTTTTCACGACATTTTTGCACTTCATCCTTTGTACGTTGTACTCGGTCTTGCATCTTCTTAATCTAAAATGTATATTATTACTCATGTAGAAATCAATTTTTATGTAATCTGATGAGCTGTTTGTAATAATATATCGCTATTTAGAACTTAACAACCTTTAATAATATTTTATGAAGTAAGAATAACTTAACTAATTTTATATTCATAAATTTTATTTTAAATCGGTAAAAATTATTTATTTTAAAATATCCGCCAAAAAAATCGGCTCGCTCAGTGAATACTAATACATTCACACTGGTAACGCTAGCAAATGTGACAGAATCGCTCTCCTAGTACATTTAACAATCACATTTTGACTCAGCTATAGATATTCAGGGGCTTTATACAATATAAGCTAGGACCTGTTTTACGACACTCAGGCATCGAAATTTGTCAGCAGGTATGAATCCGGGGTAAAATGAAAAAAAAATAAAGGCAGAGTATTATTGTATATTACCAAAATTAGGCACATTTACTTATTTACCGAATACAGTTATCAGGTCTCACCCACACTCTATCGTTCTGAGCCAGTTTCAGGTAGTATTTAACGAAGTCAATAAAGCTACCGTAATTTTGGGATGTCGGCCAACCTTTATACTAGTAACTATGAGCTATGTACTTATTTATAAAAAAAAACCGCACCCTAGCTAATGCACCTTAATATATATAGCTGTAATAAAGTTTATTATGCAATTTATGCTTATAATTACATAGAAAAACACGCGGCAGGGAGTGTTGGCACAAGATTTCATATATTCCAAATTTCTGGTTGTGCAATGAAAAAATTCTTTTTAGGTTATAAAATTTAGGCAGCTCAGATTGATGAAAATCATCTTACACGTTTTTAAGATAGTTACAATAAAACCTAGTTTTTCGTCAATAACTTAAAAAAAAAATCAATTACTTTTATGGTTATAAAATATGAACAGCTGATATTTAGAATATGTGACCTGAAAAAAAATTGGTTACATAAGTAAAACCTAAGAAAATTGTCCTAGTCGTTAAATTAAAATAAAACCATATTTGCCATCAATAATTTGATATAAAATAATATAAGAGTATAAAATTTGAACAGCTGAGAAAATGTGACATATGTCAAAAGACTCGTACAAAAAGTTGTTTAACATAAGTAAAAATTAAGAAAATCCTTAGAGCCTTTGTCGAGATAGTGCAAAAAAAATAGTTTTGTGTCAACTGTCAATAACTTGACCCAGAGTGACTTTGCGAAAACAAAAAAATTGTGTTTTGAGATAATTTGATTAGACACCACATATTAAAATTTGATTTTGATCTGTTACCTGTTTACGAGAAACGCGTGTTCCAAACAAACGGACGGACGATCAGACATTTTTTGACACCTTTTTTGAGATCAGAGTGTCGCAAAAACCAAATGCTGATATGTTTTTTTTATCGTTTAAACTGGTTACTTTTTAGCAAATATTTCTTCTAAGTTATTGTAAGACTAACAACTTTGCTGAACATGTCAAGGTACAAAGAAATTCCTTCAAGGTCAAAAAACGATTTTTGTTTTGATATAAAAGGGTCTTGCCCTACCGTTTATTTTTCGACAATTATTTCTTCTACGTTAATAAAGGTCTTACTGAGACGAACAACTTTGCTGAACGTGCCAAGTTCAAAAAACAATTACTTCAAGGTCAAAAAAAATTACTTGTTGTTTAAATTCCTTTGCTTAGGGAAATATCTAGGTCTTGTACGTTTATAACTATTGCGCTGAGTCTCCCTGCCGCACATTTTTATTTTAAATATATATACATTGTTGTAAGTACATCACTATAACGTAATACTACTAATACATACTATAACAAAGTGTTTATTTTAGAATCTATGCGATCGTAAACCTAATAAATGATGTTCCTTTTTCCCATACTGCCACATACTTTTTATTTTTATTTTATAACAAATTAATTTCATAAACATTTTTTTTTTTTTGGTACTCATTGATGTAATGACACCCTCATGAGCTTCTACT
The DNA here is from genome assembly GCA_026546915.1 of Sylvicola fuscatus. NCBI lineage: Eukaryota > Metazoa > Arthropoda > Insecta > Diptera > Anisopodidae > Sylvicola > Sylvicola fuscatus. The sequence continues at coordinate 5,479 of JANSTS010007938.1, read as the reverse complement.
TCGCCACCCTATGATGAAACTAGACGGAGTGACCTTCGGGCTAGGTCAAGTTATTGACGAAAAACTATTTTTTTTTTTTACTACAGTCGAACTTCGAATTTTACTACGATTTTTTTCTACGCCCATAACTCGAATTCTAAAGCGTTTTCAATCTCCCTATAACGAATTTTATTCGATTTTTGTTTCTTAGCAAACAAACGCAAAAATGTATTTCTTTTGACTTGCAATAAAAAGGTAAACGGAAGAAAATGTTATCTTGTCTCTAAATACATATATTGTTTTATTATGAAGTATGAATAATTATATTACTATTTTTTTTCTAGAAATTTTATTTAAAATTGGTAAAAACTATATTTTTTAAACACCCGTTAAAAAAAAATCTCGTTGAGTGACAAATTCACTTCATAATGCATAGCGCCTAGGCAATAGCCAAAATCGCAGAATTGCTGTCCTGGGTAGCTTTTTCCGATTTAAAATTAAATTTATAAAAAAAAATGTTAGTTGAATTATTATTAGTTCATAAAATAATGTTAAAGATAGTTTATAAGTTCTAAATAGTGATATATTATCACAAATAGTATTCAATTTTTTGAGAAAAATTCCTGAAAATGCACAAAAAACACGTTTTTAGATCCTCTGATAAAAAAAAGTTTTCTAGACAAAATGTTGTTCATCCGTCCGCTTGTTTGGAACACGCGTTTCTCGTAAACGGGTAGACCAATCGTAAACAAATTTTATTATGTGTAAAATCAAATTATCGAACGAGGTAAATTTTTGTTTTCCCAATTTTTGTTTTCTCTAGGTTATTGACGAAAAAAAAATGCAAATTAATTTATTCTAATGTTAAACAACTTCGTTTTATGAGTCTTTTGACATATGTCATATTTTCCAAATCTCAGCAGTTCAAATTTTATAACCTAAAAAGTATTTTTTTTTTGTAAAGTTATTGACGAAAAACTACAGGGATGTTCATTTGCTGGTTTCTTTTTGAATCTCGTACTACAGCAACACGGAAGGAACTACAACCCCAATTTTTGACATTTTATTATGCATACCTTCTGCGGCACTAAACAACCACGTTTACTCTTGAAAAAAGTTTTGAAATATTAAAGACGTATTTTTAAAGTCAATGTTATGTGGCAAAAACCGTCCGAATTTAAAAAAATAGATATAGGCCGTGATTGGGCCCGCGCGCAGCTGCGATTTGACACCGTTTGACTTTATTCTGTGGGATGCCGTTAAAAAACGATGCTTTACTGAACAATTTTAGATTTAAAAAATTATATTGAGACTGTTATTGGTGAGATACGTGTCGAAATAATTGAAAATATACTCAAGAATTAGGGGACAGGGTAAGATACCGCCTGGCCAGCGGAGGAAGCCATATGAACGAAATCATTTTTGATTCCTAACGCGGAAACTGAAAAAAAAAAACATGCGACACGGAGAGCCGGCGCAATGGTTATATACGTACAACACCTAGATGTGGCCATAAACAAAGGAATTTAACAAAAAGTTTTTTTTTTTAAATGTAGCAGAAATTTCTCTGTTTTCATCTCAAAATCGTTTTTTGACCTTGAAGTAATTGTTTTTAGACCTTGGTACATTCAGCGAAGTTGTTAATCTCAATAAGACCACAAAAAATGATTTTTTTTACAAAAAACGGTTTTTGACCTTGAAGGAATTTTTTATGGACATGTTCAGCAAAGTGGTTGGTCTTATTAGGGCCTACAATAATGTAGAAGAAAAATAGCTAAAAAGTTATTGAAAAGATAGAGAAACAAATCGATATATGACCTTGAAAAATTATGTTAATGACCTTGATATATTTAAGAAAAATTGTTTGCCTTGCTGAGTTCTATAATTATGTAGTACAATTTTATACCATAATGATAAAGGGTTTCGAGTAGTAAACATGTAAAAAAAGACAAAAAATCGTTTTTATAACTCAAAAACGGCTCATAGAACAACCTCTATTTTTTTGAAAAGCTACGCATAACCGACAGCTTATTAACAAATTAAAAATAATGTAGGATGAGTTTTTGAAATAAACCCGAAAAGGTAATTTTTTGCGTCATGCCAATGAATGACCTTGAGTGTGACCTTGAAAAACTTAAAAACTTAATTTGTTTGTCTCAAGAAAATGCCAAGAAAACATATATTAACATTTGGTTTTAGTTAATCCATCTGTTCGCGAGTTATAATTCATAGAAAGACTATAATTGACAGATGTGATAAAAAAAATTGTTTTTTTTTTACTTTAAAAGTAATGGTTAAAAAAGGTAAAACTACATTTTTTTATAAATGGCTTCCTACATCATAAACTTAAAATTGGTTAGGTTTGGTCAAGCCGTTTAGGAGCTATGGCCAAAACGAACGTAAGTACGAACCGACGTACTGACATACATTTTTGGTCGCAAAGACATTTTTTCTCGACTTTTTTTTTTGGGTACAGGAGGTGTCAAAAAACTTGGATAACAAGAGTACATATACTATCCCAAAACTTTTTTTTAAGTTCGATCTGGTTGGTATGTATATAACTTAATAATCTTATATTTCTATATAATCATGAAGCCAAACGAAAGTGTACGAAGATATTCGTCAAAATTCAATACCAGTTTGTATAGAGTGAGCTCACTTGAACAGACTGATTTAAAATTTTGAAATGTTAAAAACTAAATTAAACCTTAATGATTTTAAAAAAGTTTTTAATTTCATCATAAATAAAACATACCACAATATGTCAATCATTTTGAATAAGTCAGTCTTAATTGGACTACTCTTCAAATTTAAGTAGGATTATTTTGATACATATATGTTTTGTTTGCAATAGACTATGTGTCAGGCGCTTTTAAGGGGTACATACTACAATAGATGCTAAGTTAGGCAAGATAGGTTAGTTAAAGTAACTTTCTTAACTCCAAGATTTTTCATGGAAAATATTTAACTTTTAACATAACCCCACTTTTGAAATAGGATTATAGGATTAATTTTTGGTTTGATGTTTTGATTGTTGACGGCTATGCCTATAAAATACCCCAACAGATATCAAAGCAGAAATACTTACGTACTTATTGCATGAGACAGCATGTAATAAATGTACGGTGACCATTTTCTTTTGCAAAAATACACTACACTACTTTTTTAATGATAATTGCTTCGTACCGAAATTTCGCAGTACAAATTCATCAAACTAGCCCACATATCAAAAATACAGTACATTTGTATGTACGTAAAAATTACCGACGCCAAAACAGCAGTCACAACAAAAACCGCCGAAACAACAGTCAAAACGACGAAACTGCGCCGCGCCGGTACAACAACATAAATGTTTAAAAACTCGCGGTAGAGAGAGCCGGCGCAATAGTTATATATGTACAACACCTAGATGTGTCCGTAAGCAAAGGAATTTAACCAAAAAGTAATATTTTTTACATGTAGCAAAAAACTCTATTTTTAACACAATATCTTTTTTTGACCTTAAAGTAATTGTTTTTTGACCTTGGCACATTCAGCAAAGTTGTTAGATCTTTATTAATGTAGAAGAAATAACTGTCAAAAAAAAACAGTTTTTTTATAGCAAAACCACTTTATATACACAACAATATCGAGTTTTTCTTACAAAAACCGGTTATTGACCTTGAAGGAATTTTTTTGGACCTTGTCATGTCCAGAAAAGTTGTTGGTCTTATTATGGTCTAGAACAACTAATTGATATCTAATTGATATAAACTAATATTCAATTTATTTTCTTATTATCGTTATATTTCTTTATTCTTATATTTCTTGTTTTTTTTTTTTTCAAATTAGTTTGTTTAAGTTATTATTTTTGCATTGTATTTATTATTAGAGGTTAGGTTTTTTCTATTTCTGTTTTCTTTACATTTATAAAATTGTTATTTCGCGTTTATTGTTACAATAACTGCGGAACAAATTCACAAGAACAAGATATAAAAATTGTATGATGTGTTTATTTCCAAGGGATTCCCAACCAAATTATTATCAATTTGCGTACAGGAACAATAACACACGCAATGTGGTATTGATGCGATTAAAAGTGTCTTAACCTTTATGACATTTTTGTTAATGGTTTTTTTTTTATGGTGGAGTTTACATGTACATTGTTTGTTAACATGTCTATGCTTGCAATCAATCTAATTTTCATAATAATTCAAATCAAAAAATGAAACAAAGTTCGAATGTTTTTTTGATCAGTGTAGGTGACTTATATTTATTGCGATAATTTTGATAGCAACATTTGAATGCATAAATCAAATTATTCGGTTTTATGGCGTTATGAGTAAGCATCATTGAAGGTCTTCGTACGAGTAAAAAGCGCTACAAGCGCTTCATTTTGCTGATATGGGAGAATTTTGTACTTTTCAGCTAAATACTAGTACCACATAACACTGAACACTTATATAAGGCTCTTTTTGACAGCTCACACACTACTTTAAGAATAAGGTTGTATTGATGATAGATGGCTGCAGGATCATCGCAAAAAAAAAAAGTAAATTATAATTTTATTTTTTGGTTAGTGTTGGAATATTTATATATATCCACGCTGTATATATACTGTATATTATAGTTCAATTAATTACATTAAATATATTTCTCCCTTTCCAATTAAACCAGCAACGAGTGCGGACGTCTTTATTATTGTCTCCCTATTCTGTCAATATTTCAACAGGTTATGGGCCCAGTCCCCAGACAATCAGGCAATTTTTTTTAACCTTTCATTTGCAAGTTTGTGTAAATAATTAAATTTTGTGAAGTTTGTGTTTCAAGTAGAGAAACGATTTATCAAAAAAATTTATACAATGGGCAAACCAGCAAAGTTATAAGGGCGTAAACATTTCGACTCGTGGCGCGTGGAAGCAAAATCGTATCTGGCAACAAAGGGCTATTGGAAATGTTTCGACGGTACTGAAGCAGATGAATATAACATTTTTCTGGCCATCCAAACCCTCAATTTGTTGCTATCTCCATCGTTATACACTTACACTGAGAATTGCTTACAAGCTAAAGACGCGTGGAATGCGATATGCACAGCCTTTGGGGACAGTGAAATTGGTCGTCGTGTGGACTTGCTTAAGCAACTAACATAGTTGATATAAAACAAGTTGACTGCCAATCTATGGAGGAATATGTGCATAAAATGGTCTTAACCTCTAAAAAAGTGAAGAAAGCTGGTCTGGAAATAGGCGATGACGTGGTGGCGGCGTTGATATTAGCTAGGCTACCAGATGATTACCGCCCGATGGTCATGGCGATTGAAAATTCAGTAAAAGTGCTATCAACAGATTTTGGTAAAAATCGTTTACTCCAGGAAGTGACATTCGATACTGAAGAAGCAGGATCGGCCATGCTCGCGAAGAAGCGCAGCAGCAATCAAAAGTGGAGAAGTCATCAGAGTTTTAGAACCAAAAACCACGCGGCAGGGAGAGCCGGCGTAAGAGTTATATACGTCTAAATGCTA
>JANSTS010007937.1:0-10018 GCA_026546915.1 Sylvicola fuscatus | reverse complement strand
TTCTTTACTTTAAATAGAATTTTTTGCCTTTCAGTTAATCCTACAGACCAAAAAAGGGGGGGGGGAATTCTAGACTTTCGCAAATAGTTTCGTTTTGATCTAAATTTAAAAACCAAAAATAAACGTTTCAGTGAAAAGCTTTTTTGATTAACGGCATAAATGACGATTTCGAAAGTCTGAAATTGAAACATTACAAAAGACCATATATTTTCTATTGCAGAAGTATATGTAATTATGAAAACAAAAAGTCATTTCAACTTATATTGATTCGTTTTGAGTATAAAATTGCAGCAACGACACACGTGCCAAATGCATAACTGAAAAGTGATAACATACGCTGTGGAATAAATGTCAAATAGCCAATAAAACTCTTGAGTTATATGCTGCTGGGGAATTCATAATAGCTTGTTTCTGTTGAACAAAACTTTACTAAAGAACAGTTTCACAGCTAATTATATTTGTCCATGTTGGATACCACTGACAAACGGCATGCTTTACCCAAGCCCTTACAATAATGTCCAACCAAGGATTTCGTGACAATAGTTAATAAAATAGACCCGTGAGTCGTATGACATTTAACTAAAACTCACTACACACTTAAAAGCACATCGCAACCTGTTGAGCATTCAGCTGGCTGCTAAATTAATAAAGTCATATAATTATTTCGTAATTCGTATTCAGGAAATGGAACAATTATGTACAATAACACGAATTTACCGTTGATACAAAACGAATTTGTGTATCCTGACGACCAGGATCAGATAATTACCGAATGAATTGATTGCATTAAGCAAGTCACTAAACATGACTGTAAGCTCCAATGGTGAGTCCGTAATGCGGCGAGGCGCGGCGGCGGGACGCGCAGCGCGGTGCGACATCTTCGTGCGGCTGCTTTTTCACATTAACGTCTATTAAGGGACCTCAGAGACGGTTGTGCGTCCCTACCAAATCACGTACTCCTCAAATTATTAAATGCGAACTTTTAATAATAAAATCCCGTTTCGTTTAGTTCGCTATTTTGCGTCATATCTAATCCATGATACTTACGTGCTGTCCGGAAAATCTCGCATCACGCACAAACGTTCCACGATTTTGTGAGGTGCAAACAAAAAAAACATCACGCAATCTTATTTTCCACTCAACTTGATTGGATAAAGTTGAAATATGGCGCAAAAGAAAATGATCCAAAATAAATTGAACCCTCAGCCACATCCACACAGCTTTGTTTGTTCTGCTATTTGAGCAAGGCAATGTGCGATGGATCACGTTGTATGAATCACATATTATACTTTGATCGTATCCCTGTCTTACCCAGCATTGTTTTAAGTCTGTTACATTTACAATTTCATTAACTTTCTAATGCATTGAGATATTTCCATGCAGTCTGTCAATTCAAACGTGTGTTTTGGCAAATTAGAAAGCTCGCTTACAATCCAAACAAACACGCTGTAGGAAGTGTCCGCGCAAAATTTCATATATGTACATACGTGTATATCCAGTTTCTAGCTGTGCAAAGGAAAAATTCTTTTTAAGTTATAAAATTTGAACAACTCAGTATTAGAAAATGTGACATATGTCAAAAGACGCGTAAAATTATGTTGTTTAACATAAGTGAAAATTGTCTAAGCCGTTTTCGAGATAGTTAAAATAAAACCTAGATTTTACTTTTAAGTTTTTAAGCAAGGATAATACAATTTTGACAATTTGGATGTAGCTGTTGAAAATGGTTCCTGTAAGATGAATTACACAAAAAGATAGATAGTGGGAAATTGGTATTGCAACATGCCACATACTCGAAATTACAGGAGAAATTGTTCTTCATTTAGTTTATGCTGGCCAAATTTATGTTGCCACTAATCTCGTGGCGTTTGCTTTATTGGGCGCAAATATGTTCATTTGTTTAACAGTTGTGCCACATAATTATACATATGTAAACATGTGTCCTTCACTCCGTTATTCACTATTATGTACTCTATATAAAAGGAGCCACGTGACGCATTCATACACACTGATACCTATCAAACAAACCTGGAATTAAAGAAGGAGACACGAGTGTTGATAACTGATAAGCTCCCATTGATTTTTCAATATATAGACCAATGTATACCACTCGATATTGGCGACATGCGTATACACTCATACAATCCGTACATTTGCTAAGGACATTGGTAATTTTGAGGGTAAATGTTTACAAGCTTGGGGAAATAGAGCAGCAACGATTGCGGTTAGAATAAATCTTTAGACGCCATCAATTTTTCAATGGTAAAAATATTGATCTCTCTCGAGTCGTAAGCTATGGCCTATTTTCACAGAATTTTCCTCTCACAAACCATCCTACAATTTATTGATTATTTTCTTTGCAGTGTGGGGCAACCGCGCTGCTTGCCTGCTTGTCAACAGTACAAATATTACTGAAAAATTGAAAGGCACAGAGCAAGGAAGTGCTAAGAATCTACAGTCGGCTCCATTCCGCGCCGCCATAAAACATATTACAAACCAATAAACAACACACTCGTCGTCACCCCATGGAACTTTATGCGCTTAAGGGAGACGTCTCACGTCATCTGCCCGTTTCGTTTTCAATTGCAGTTTCAGTTTCAGTTGACTTTTAAAATTTGATTGAGATAAATGTCATGACTGGAATGTAAAAGGTAAACACTATGCATGCTTCGTTACTCAATTATAAAGTCTATGTGTATATTGACAGGTTCGCCACAACGGGTTCTACCCTTATCTTTTAATCATATCAAAATACAATAATAATTAAAATTATTGTTTTATGCAGTTATTATTATGACACTCTAACTACTTATTTGTACTAACCTTAACCTACACTTAAAGTGTGTGTAGCAAAGATTTACCATCAAAAATTCATAAAGAGAAATTATTTACCATAATTGTTGTAAATGTGTAATTTTTAAAATAAATTTCTGTCTATTTGCAAATTTTTTTTTAATAAACAAATATAATTACAAATGATTTTTGCATATAGATTATTACATTTACCATAGATATTTGATGTTTTCATATTAACAAGTATTGTTCTTGATATTTGTGGGATTTTTAAGATTTCTTGACATAATTGGCATTCTCGATACATTACCTTTGTCATCTGTATTTTCTCGCTACCTTTTCCACAATTTATATCTCATTTGATCTCTTTTTTCTCTCTGTTTTAACTTTGAATTATAATACTTTTTAAAATTGGGGAAAAACATGCAGAATTCAATTTTCAGACAGCTCCGGTTGGTTTAGTGTTAAGTTCGTAAAGTTAGTTTGAATACATTTAAATGCACGCTCATCCTCGCGACAGATTAATTTTTCTTCTAATAAAATTTCATTGTTTATTCTTTTAAATTCAATTTTCACCGCTGTGAAGTCGACTTGAAAATGAGCCCATTTTAAAGACACAATTTCGCTCGCACAAAAGTTTTCGACACAATAACATAAATTCATCGAACTCGGTTCAAATATTTCCTCTTTGGTCGGATTGCAACTGCCATATTCCTATTCCACTCCAGTTTATCAAATATTGATATTACCCTTATTTTTTCTTGAAAATGTACATTAATCTTTTCCCTAGGGTTATTTTATTAGCATTTCGAATATATTGAAGAAATGGATGAAATTTACTGCGAAGCCTGAAGAGTATACAATTATACGTATAGACATTTAATTTCTTGTCGTTACGAGGCAAATATTGTTTCGAAAGCAGATTTCTTGGCACACATTTAAATCGGTTTTTGCAATGACAAAATGTCCTAAATGCTTCTCACATAGCAACTAATCTCTGTTTAAATTAATGCGTCCATTAGTTTAATTGATGTGGGTTCACCACGCCTTAATAAAAACCGATGAGGTGGTAGTGAAGCATATGATTTACTGATTTATTGATTCTGGCTACTCGGCGGAGTAAGTAGTAAAACGATATTGAGAACATATTACATAAGTTCCCGTGCTTGTGTTGCACAAGATTCTTTTGAATGTAAAGTTTACGTGTACAAGAGGTTGTGTGCTGAGAACAATGTATTGCTGTAGGCCCTGGGAACACGTCATTCTGACTGAGTTGGGTGCAATCTACCGGATATGTACAAGCAGACTCTTGTAAAGTGATATGTCTGAGACATGTGTCTGTTTTATTTATTCAAAAAATGCCATACTTGTTACATATAACACATAACTCGTGTCAGCGGTGCACGCGCCCTTACTCCAAAGCTTCACCTATAGCTTGGTGAAACTTTCTTAAAAGTTTGTTAGGAAATGAAACGACTTGATCTGCAACACTCTCACGTATGCCCGTATTTTGAAAGCCTTATTCCCACTATTCACCAGGGTTGCCCTTCGACAATACCTTCGTATGCGTGTGGCGTAAATTTTTGGCAATGTTTTTCAATCCTCTGCCAATTTAGATGATCCAAGCTTTCGTCTTTGAGCAGGTTTCTTCACATGTGAACTGCTTCTGAAGCCTCATATTATATCTTTATTATGATCCATTCTCATACCTGGCTCGCATTTCGGTAGGTTATAAAAACCTACGTGACTTTTCCTAGAATGCTTTGACTTGGTTTTTTAAGCAATTGCCACGAATTTCAGCTTTATGTATTTCGACCTTTTTGATGTTTTTCCGTGCGAATTAAATCCCCTTATAGTGTCATAAGTAAATTCCGGAGTTTCAGACGGTTGAGCAAATGTTATTTATGGACATAGAGAAGCGTATGAGCCTGGAGTGAATCGAATGTTGCGAAAAGTGCCATCATGTGAAAACTTTTAATAATGTTAGCGAAATTACAAGCATGCGCGACAATTCCTTTGAATACGGTAAATATTACTTGTAACTTGTAAGTATACACGACGGTAGTCTACATCAACTTTTGCTATAAATTTTCTTAAAAATATACGTTTTATTGTATTGTGGCTGGACGAGTTTCGTCAACTTTTTAATTTAAAAAATCTGTCGTTTCTCATCTTTAAAACTCGCGAACGTGTGGAATAATTCAAATCATATTTCAATTATTGAAGACAATTAATATAAAATTTTCCAGATCACACGCTAGACCACCCTTGGAATGACGCCATAAAAGTTTTTAAGTTTTCATTTGCCAATTTAATTTTAATTTTTTAATATGTTAATTATCGAATATTTAGGAAAATAATAGAGGCGGTACTGTGTGCCGTTTTTTGAGCAACAACCTAAACAAATTTTTTTTTTTTACTTTTTTATAGTTACATATTTTTACATGATTACATCTCTAAACCCTTTAACTTTATAGTATTATATTGTTCTTCATATATATAGGACACAGCGTTGCAAACATTTTTATAAATTACATAATTAGACTAGAATAGATTAGCTTTTGAGACCAACAACTTTGGTGTGCATGTTAAAGTCAAAACGAAATTCCTTCAAGCCCAAAAAACGGTTTTTAAACCTTTCTGCAACCTGTGAAACTTTCTTACGCTGTACGACTACGTATATAAACTATTGCGCCGGTTCTACCTACCGCGTGCTTCTTAGTTTTGTTATTTCCCATAGAAAGGAACAAGGGTGATTTAATGTTTTAAATAATTATCGTTGGCATAGGTGATTGAAAAGAATCGGATCACACATATGCTAAAATACACACTGATACGTTATGCCGTAAATCGCATTATACTTGTTAAATTCTACATTTTCTAGAGAAAATCGAGCGAGAGAAATTGACGTCGCTCGCTGGTTCTATTTTTGATGTATTCAAACACTTTTGTTTACTTACACTTTAATATTAACTGTTTGAATGAGCATTTATATTAGAAGCAGCTCACCGACAATTAACAGATGACTCTTAATTTTACCAGGGCAGATACATAAAACGCTCTGACTGAACATTTCAAAAGGTCGTTCCACATATGAATCTACAGACTTTACTAATGTTCCCAACGTCTAAAATTAACCGTATCGAACGAAACATGGATTCTTAAAGCTATTGCTTCTTGAAATTCTCAAAGAAACTTAATATTTGGCAATAGTAGAAAGAAAGTTGCCTACTAAGAAAACAAAAGTGAATGTTTTACAAGATATTTAGAAGAACTTCACATGTGCAAGGTCTTATTCAATATATGGAATTTTTAGGCTTTTTGCAACATAAACTTATATCTAGACATACTTAGAACGCGGTGCGGCTTGGCGTGGGGTCGCTTGGTATTCGCAAGCATTTGTTATTCAATGTGACAGTACCCATGTATGTATGTATGCATACTCGTCTATAACTATTGTATATACTACACATGTGAGATATCTTACACCGCAACTCTCGAACAGGATCGGTGTTTTATATATAGCACAGCCATAAGTCGCAAAGAAGTTGAATTATGTATTTGGTTGCGAGGTGCGACCATACAATGTGAAGGCTTTGACACTTCGCATTAACATAATATAATATGAATGAATGCAAGTAGTAAGTACACATATTTAACGAGTATATTCGCATTTATTGTTTTTTTCCCACAATCCCAAATCTGACTTTACAATATAAAGGCTAGTTTGCGGGGAAAACGAAGAATTTAGTTTTCGAGAGAATGCGAAAAATACAATATTTTTGGAGATTTTTATTCCCGACGTCTCCTCATGATTTATATGGGCATCGATACGGTTGTAACAATTGAAGCTTCAAATTAGCGGACTTAGAATTATTGAAGAAATTTACTTGTGGATTTACGCTGTTTACTGCTTTTTGTGTAGATCAGAAAATGAAATAACTAAATATTAGTGGTAGAATGTGTTTCAGAGGCGTAGAATGGACAGAATCAGTATTTTTATATTGGCTTTTAGTTCTAGAACACTGAAATTTCGTTAAATTTTCAGTATTTTTTCATTTTTCCTCTCCCTATAACTAATTTCTGTATAGCAAATATTCTATATTACGATTTTTTACGACGATAACTCGAATTCCCAAGCGTTTTCGATCTCCCTATAACGAATTTTATTTCGATGTATGTTTATTACCAAAACAAACGTTAAAATGTATTTTTTTTTGAGTAAATTTCAGTAAACAGAATGTCTAGTTGTAGCATAGACATGCAAGAAAACTAATACAATGAATCCCTGACCTTGAATAGTTATTTGCGAAAACGCACTCTTTACTTAGGGAAGGCGTAAGATAAAGAAATGTAATCTTGCAATCCGACTTTTTTAACAAAAAAATCTGAAAATGCCGAAAGCGTTTGAGACACCCTGACCTCAAAAATGTTTGTCAAGAAAAAATTTCTGTTCGTCCGTCCGTCCGTTCGTTTGGAACATGCATCCCACTTCAAATTAACTAAAAAGCTAAATTTTTGTTTTCCCAAAGTCATTCTCTTGGTCAAGTTATTGACGAAAAACTACATTTTTATTTGACATACGTCATATTTTCAAAAACTCAGCCATTCATATTTTATATTCTAAAAAAAGTCAAGTTTGTTGACGAAAAACTTTGTTTTATTTTAACTATTTCGAAAACGACTAAGACAATTTCCTTAAATTAACTTATGTTAAACAACATTCTTTTTGACGTATTTTGACATTTGTCACATACATATTCTTAATCTCATATTTCATAACATAAGAAATATTTTTTGAAGAGAATTTAGTTTTTTAAATCCATTTTTTACCAGCATTGCGTATATGCAACAAGAGTTTTCGTTATTTTGATGATTTTTTTTATTATGATAGAATTTTGCAACAATAAATTTAATTATGTAGTTTTATACAGGTTCCTTTGGCTTTCAAAAAATATTTTTCCCACCTCCCACCAACCCCACGACTGCTCCCCTTTGGGTTTTCTAAACATATACTTCTAAGTCCTTTTTAAATGATTAAAAAAAATTACATATATATATATTGAATTATTTAAAAATAAATGATGCAGTTTTGTTGGTTATAGTCCGAACTTACATGAAAAAATGTTCGCGGAGAAAAAAATCTAAAATTTGATGTCCTTTTACATGCAAAATTTTTTCAAAAAATATTATTCCGGAAAACTATAATTATAGTTAAACTCCATAATATTTTCCATTTTTCCAATAAACATAAATGCAAAATCGAAAGTTATTAAAGAAAACATTGATTAAAAAATAATAGAGTAAGAAAGTTAAATTGGTAAAACGGTAATGTTGTGGGCGAAAGTTTAATACTATTTATGACTAAGAATCCCGTATACTGACAACTATATATAGTTATGAATGTTAATCTTCTCATCTCTAATACAATAGTTATCTTATATTAAATAAATTGTATGTACATTCCAATTATAATTATTGTCTGCAAATTCATCAAATGTAAAATGTACTGTCCATTCAATGTAATAAAAATTTATGCGAATTTCGAATTTAGGAAAAAAACTCACACAAAATTGTAGGCTCACAAATACCGCGCCCTTACACATACCACATACGAAAAGCTTTCGCATTTACAATTTAATTAACAAATATCCTTTTCGACAGAGGTGTAATTAAATGACAAAAAAACGGAAAAAATATTGCATCGTAAAACGTAAAAGGCATTGGCACATAAAAATGTTAATGACATCAGACCAGCATAGCGCTCGGAAACGTTACATGTATGAAAAAGGCGATTCGCTATTTTCGATAATCAAGCCAGTTTAACGCTTTAGCGATTGATATTATGTTCTATGCTCTGGCCTGTGACAGGCATAGAAAAAACAAATATTACTACTACTGTTATACACGCTGTGTATTACACGGGTTGGAGACAGACTTTATTACATTCTTCCTCTGCTCATAACAACTAGAAATAATACAAAAAAAAAACATAAAAAAACTGAATAGGAATTTTTTGTTGGACCTTTTCTGCTTGCTACCAATTAGAGCTATTTTTCGCGGTAATCTGTATAACATTTAGAAATATATCAACGGCTAGTATGTTAATTTACTAAACAGTTTGCAGATCAGTAGAAACACTTAAATACTATTTTAAGTAATATAGTATTAAACAATTGTTACTTGCTCCACATTTTGGCCTAGTATCCTGATTAGCTCAAAGTTAATGTAGAATAAGTGTATGGCATTTTCTTGAGGGAAATAAAATTGAATAATCATCGACGTTGAGTGGCGCTATAATCTATATTTAAGTGATACAAATTTTACTACATATTAGAAGTGTTGTTTTTTTTTATAATATATGTTTGATAACTACCAGCCTTGAAATATCAGTGTTGCTGCTAGAGCAAAACAGCAAAAAAATAAAGAAGGAGAGAGCAGCTTTATTACCGATCTACTTTATTAGGAAGGCACTATGGTATGCTTAAAGGGTTGCGCCAGATGTCTCTTTTTGTGCTTTAAGGTTTTGTAACTATTTTAATTTACGAATTTTTCTATCAATTGATAAACTTATTAAACATCAGGAACGAATAAACTGTTTAAAATTTGTTGAGGTAAAGTATAAAATCTTCTTACCCGAAATCTCATTGACTATCCTATTCAATTCTATTAATGTAGAGATAACTTTTTCACATTATTTTGATATAACGTTCTTAACTCAAGAACTCTAGGTGTATTGTACTGTTTGTAAATATAACATAAAGTATTGCGACAGTCCTCCTTGACGAGATCTTTTTTACTTACCTTCCTACTTTGTGCTCGTTTAATATCTGTTCTCGAATTGTTCATTACTAATACGTCACATGCTACCTAATGTGCGTTCATAGATCATTCTGGTTCATAAAATATACATTAGCACAATGAAAGCCGTATAATAATTTACATATCTTTTTGATATGGAATATAATTCCCTATGAGAGCTATACGGAGTTCGCAGCACTAACAACAGTAACAAGTAACGACTCATACGAGCATATGTTACAGTTTCCACAATATTTTGAAAGGTGTCTCAATTTGACGGCTCTTAGAATGCAACCAACCAAATCTTTTGAGCTTGTTGCACCGAATTGAGAACTAATATTCGATTTACATTGGTTGTTTTGCAAAAATAAAATATACGTCTAAATGCTACACCAAATGTGTCATTAAGCAAGGAAATATTTTT
>JANSTS010007934.1:0-10038 GCA_026546915.1 Sylvicola fuscatus | reverse complement strand
CTGGTTGTTTAAGTTTGCCTCTAACAATGCAGCTCTATTGTGTGACAATCTTGGATAGTAATTACAACAATAAAAATTAACACAGTTTTAAAAAACAGTTTAAAAAATATCATTTATCACAGCGAACAACGAGGTTCATCGAGACTGCATTTCTGAGGATATTTGCACTTTTGCTGATTACAACGTTTGTGTCACCTGCTCCGAAGATGGATGCAATAATGAAGCTGTGACTTTTAAAAACAGTTAGATATAATAATAACATATGCTTTTGCTTTCCAATAAAAGCCACTATTAAGTTGCATTGTTTATTTTTTTAATTTTTAATATTTACATAATGTTTGTGTCAAAAAACGTGACCGATAGAACATTTATTAGTGGGAATGATCGCGGTTTTCAAACCTTCCGGAATGTTCTTTGTGCCCACTATGATCGTTATGATCATGATGACCTGGACGATCGTGATGATTTGGACGATCGTGATGATCTGGACGATTGGGGCGCCCAGGACGACCCGGGCGATCTGGACGACCTGGACGACTTGGCCGGGGTGGGCGTGTAGGTTCCTCAGTAGTGGTTTCTGGTTCAGGATCAGTAACTTCATTACTTTCTGTCACAGTTGAATCAGGTTCGGTCGCCGATTCCTCATCAGATAGTGTGACTTCTTGGCTTCCTTCCGGCACATCGATCTCTTCTGCTTTTGCATTTTCGGATAGAGCCAAAAATGCTAAGCTTAATGCGACAAAAACTAAACACGTTTGCACTTTCATTTTTACAGTGTTTAATATATTCCCCGATCTAATTGTGAGAACTGAGAAATGATGAAGAACCGTAGAAAGTTTTCTAATGAACGTTTAGACACAATACTGCAAGTTATATAGTAATTAAGTCAATTAATTGAAAATTGGATATCTTGAAACGATAACGTTTGAAGTGGTTCGATTTACGAACGCCATATGGTTTCAATGAAAGGAAAATGACTTCATTGGGAATTTCCAAATATTTATTTACATCGTTATTGGAATTTCTTGTGGTTATCATGAACTCTATAATATCAATTATAATTTACATTATTTGTCTTGACCTAGAACTTCAAAATATGAAATTCCAATTAAATATTTGGTTGTTATTAACACGTCCTCTAAATGTCGAGAGGATTGCACTTTTGTGATGTATAAAAATTTGACATACTAAAGAGTTTTTCGCGGGTTTACGAACTCTTTCGACATTCTCAAGACGTGTCTAGAAACATCACAAAGAACTTTCCTATTCGATATCACTGAAATCTTATTGTTTTTAACGTTTTGATTGGAATTGATAACGGTCATGCTTCTATAGCCAAACTTGTATACTGTTTCTCGCGTAATATAGACAAAGCGAACGCGATTCCTCAACGCTGCGTCGGTAATGCATATAAATTGACGCCGTAAATAGAAATCAATAAACCATTCAATTCGCCTCTGGTTCTTAATCCTTGGTTTGATTTATACTGTATCTGGTTGTATCCGCCGGAACAAATTTAAATTATGTATCTGGAGGAGATTAGCGATGTTCTAGCAATGATGCTGTACGACATGACTTTGCAGTCAGAAAGTCTTTTGAACTTGCATAATCGTTGCTCCTGGGCATGATTTGCTTGTGCATCCAATTTTCTGTTTTCAATTATTCACGGATAAGTTCCTGTCGTACAATAATGCTATGTGGTTTATGAATCAGTGGCGTAAAAATAATCTTGTAATTTAATTGAAATTGAGAAATCTTGAAAGATTCACCTGTATGATACGCCACTGCTCAAAACTCTTATCCCTTATCCCTAGATTGTTTTCATTGCGCATGAACTTTTGTACGTGCACAATTTCATTCTATAAAAGAACGAACGCCTGAATTTCTATGTCAGTCGTACTTTAGCCAGTGTGACCTTAATAAGTGCAGGCGGCTCAATGGTACTAAGGATTACATTAATCGTCCTCGCCATAATTATTAAACCATGGACTCTTGCCGAATTAAGTGCGTTACTCAAGTATAAAGAAAAAGTGAAAACAAAAATTTAAAAAATCTAATAATATTAAACCTTTCCAACAAAAAATCTTAAGATGACCATGCCGTCGAGGTACAAGAGTGGATTGAACATCTTAACAATGATATGGTTCTACTTAATCAGCGCTCGGCGTTTTATGCTTGGGAGTTAAGTGTCAGTGACAATGAGATTATGGCAGAGGAGGCTGTTCAATTTACAGCCATAAAAAACGCCTGGAGAAACAGCCGTTGTGTTGAGGGCAGTAAATTGGCATACAGTTTCAATGCCACAGAGAAACGAATGGTCTACTTGCTCTGCAGAGGTCCTAAGTTCACTGAGTATCAAATTGAGTAAAACTTATTAGTTAATTACCTATAATTTGTCTTTAAAAGAAACTTATTTATTTTAGACAACTTTCATTCGTACTAAATAAAATGCAGACGATTTTCACGGAGACACAAGTCTGTATTCCAGAGGGACTTGATTTGTGTGTAAATTTTGACTCCATTTGGAATTTCACATATGTGAGACTACCATCTGGTAAGATTGAAAGAATGAATGTGAAGTATGTGGCGCCCATTGATAGCATAAGGTAAATGAAAATGAATTAAAAAGAACTTTAAAATATTTTTATGCTAAAACTTCCTTAGAAAACCACAAAACGAACTGCATTTCTTTGATGGAAATATCTCCCAAGATTATTATGTCTTTGCTGGGACTGACCAACTAAGTTCAAGTCGTGAGATTAAAAAAAAAATTCGCGAAAGTCGTCCCATATGCTTTAATGGTGAACCAGAAATGGAAGCAATTGCCTCTGGGAACTTTTCACCCCTTCAGCGCCCAGATTGTGCGCTGCGTTTCAATGAAGCTTTTCGATGGGCTTGGGAATCTTGGAGAATGGCCGTTGGTACAGAGATTGGATACATTTATCCAGATGCTGTAAACGTTATGAATCTTGGAGCACAAAATAATGGTACAAACATTTTTTTTTGTTTATAAACCGCATAATTTCTTAGTTAAATCATTTAGGATACCATGACATCGGCGAGACGTGGCGTGAAGAGATTGAAATTGATAATCTTTCACAAGTTTCAAGACAGCTATGGAATGATGTTAAACCATTTTACGAGATGCTGCATGGGATTTTGCGAAATGTTTTGTGGCAACAATTTAAAAAAGATGAATTTTTAAGTCGATTTGGTACTATACCAGCTCATCTTTTAGGTATAAAAATGCCATTTTAAATTTTTTTTTAATTTTAAATATTATCAAATAATCATTCAGGAAATATGTGGTCTCAAAATTGGGTGTTTTATCATGAATCCCTCATCCCAATATCGGAAGTAAGCATTGAAGAAAATCTCAAGAAAACCAACTGGAGCAGTGTTGATATGGCAAAGCATTCTGACGATTTCTACAGATCATTGGGTCTTCCCAAAATGACAGACAAATTTTGGGACAAATCTCGGTTCCTGAAAAGCGCCAATCTGACAAAATGCCACGGCACTGCAGCCAACATGTTTGATGCAGGAGATTATCGCATGATAACTTGCGCCGAACGCACTTTTGAAGACTTTTATGAGATTGTCCATGAAATGGGTCACATTCAGTACTACATGGCATACAATAAACAGCCAGGATTGTTTCAAGTCTGAACGTTTTCTTATGATGCAAAATATTTTCAATAAATTAATTTTCTTTTCAGGATGGGACGAATTCGGCTCTTCAAGAAAGTATTGGAGATGCTATTTTTCTTGGCGTCATGACACCGCATCATTTAAACAGACTAAAATTGTTACCGGACAAATTTTTGTTTCCCAATTCAATTCCACCATTTCATCCGTCATTTGTGAGTGCAATTCATGCCAATAAAAAATCGGAATCTGTGAATAATAAGAAAATGGCTAAAGACATTCTTAATGAATATATCAAACATGCGGATGGAACAAAAGTGGTTGATATGCTACGAAAATATGCTGAAATTCTAAAGGACAGTGAAATTAAGTCAGGATCAACAGAAGAAACGTGGCAAGAAAACAATCCCGATCGATTGATGAGAAAATCAGATCAAATCACGAATGTAAACTTTTCGATGAACTCGTTCGACATTTCCCTTCTTCTGAGGATGGCACTTAGTAAAATCCCTCAGATTCCGTTTCAATTTATTCTTGATGAATTTCGCTGGAAAATTTTTGATGGTGAGGTTCCCATTCAAGAAGCCAATTCATTCTTTTGGAATCTTATAGTTAAAGAGCAGGGAGTTAATCCACCTGATTGGTTTGGTCGGCGTGATTTCTTCGATCCAGGCGCCAAATTTCATGTGGCTGATAATACACCATACTCCAGGTTTGAATTTGCATATTTTTTCTTAGTACAATCTCTTATTTCTTTTATGTAGATACTTTTTAGCCAGCTTCATCCATGCCCAGATTTTTAAAGGATTATGTGAGATCACTATTTTCGGAAAGTTTCATACAGGACAGAAACTGCCAATGCCGCTTCATCGCTGCGATATCTACGGATCTAGACGTGCAGGTGGACTACTGAATGATGCCCTGAGCTTGGGAGCTTCTAAAGATTGGAGTGAAGTTTTGTTCATACTGACCGGATCCCGATATATATCTGCTAAGCCTCTTTTGGAGTATTATGCTCCACTTATTCAGTGGATGAGAACAATCATAATGGAGTATGAAATTCCTGTTGGGTGGGATTAGTTTATGACTTATGTGTACCTGATTTGGAATAAATATACTGTAACATAAAATATATTGCATATAAAATTGGCTCTTATCGCTTGTCATGGGAAATTATGTTGCTTTTCCTGATTTAATCAAATACTTATCGTACGTCAAAGTTTAGCAAAGCGTTCCGACTGAACGACATTGATTGAAGCTTTAATTGATAGATAAGCTTGTAATTAGTTAACTACCACATTTATGGCGATATAATGGAAGTCGTGAATCCCAATCGGTGAGTGAAAACCATTATGGCTCAACAAATTTAGACTCTGAGCATAATTCGTTGCCAATTATAACAGAGATTAAATTCGTGCACTTGCCACTTGGCAATTCCCATTTATGTTTTCATTCGACGTCACACATAACAATGAACATATTGGGAATGTTTTCGATTACTCTGTGACCCATGTTCGCAGAAGTCGGGAGATAACCGATTTGGACCAAGCCCACCGTTCGCACCGCTCATAACCCGCCAAAAACAAAAACGCGAGGGTACTGATCGTTAGATCACCGACCCGCTCAAATCACTTCGGCGGGGATTTTTATTTCTACAACCATCTATCCATTTGGTTTTCATCTCGTTACCTATATAAAGTTCCTGATAATAAAGTCCAGCATCACAAATAGTTGATCTTCACAACGATTAAAACGTTATTTCAAAACATTTTCTAAATACAAAACGATACAAATTTCTTAAATAAAATGAAATTTGAATTGTGTGTCTTGCTTATGGCTTTATCAGCCGGTGCTGCTTACCCAGCTTTACAGAACATCAACGACCCTTCAGAATTAGAAGACCTTCTGGCGGCCACAGAAACTCACATTCGTCACGTTCGCCAGCTCATTGGCAAAGTCGAGAATGGAAATCCTAGTGGCGTCAGCGGGACTGTTGGCTACAATCACAACTTCTTGAACAAAGATGGTCACCGTCTAGATGGTAACGCATTCGCCCAGAAGAACTTTAATCCATCTGGTCCTCCGACTTTTGGTGGCGGTTTAGATTACGCTGGGCCTCGGATTCGTGGCAATGTCAATGCTGTTCACAATCGAATTCAAGGTACGAATTTGAATGCTGCTGCCGATGTCAATGTCTGGAAGAGTCGCAATGGAATGACCACGTTGGATGGAGGTGCTAATTATAGTCGAAATTTTGGTGGACAATTTGGCACCCAGAGACCTAATTATGGCGGTCAATTTATGTTAAGACATCGATTTTAAGTTGTTATTTATATTATTTTATTTATTTTAAATTATTTTTATAGATATTATTTAAAAAACAATAAAAATCATAAACATTACAAGAAAATAGTAAGAACCTAAAAAATGGATTTTTTTTCTTAAAGTTAAATTCTTTTGAAATTTAATTCATTCAATGTAAAAGTGAAAGTAGCTCAATAAAATTTTTGAAATAGGCGCAGCTGAAATGTCAAAGCTATCAAATATTATATATATGCTTTGAATTGTTACTGTCAGTTCACGAAGCTGCAGATTTGACGCGCCTCACAAGACTTCATAATAATAGCGACGTCAAAGAACGGATAAAAAAACTAAAGCAAAATTAATTTTTTGAATATAAAATAAACATAAATAAAAAGATAAACTCAAATGAATGAAATTTTCCTTAAAATTTACTAGTTTTCTTAAGATCTTGTACCTTTTCCAAAACAACATTCCTTCATAACCTCAACAAAATGAGTGGAATGTTTGGATTTTTGCAAAACAAGAAGGTGCAATGGCTCAGTGCAATTGTATCTTTAGGTGGAGTATCCGTGGTAATCAAGTATGTTGTCAGTTGTCAGACCACTTTCCCAAATAATTTTCATCAATAAAACATTTTCAGAGACTACATGCAAGGTGACAAGTACAACAAACCAAACCGCATCGATCATAAAGTGGTCATTGTGACTGGCGCAAACACCGGCATTGGCAAAGAAACTGCCAAGGAATTGGCGAAACGTGGTGCTCATATCTACATGGCCTGTCGAGACATGACAAAGTGTGAAGAAGCGCGTGAAGAAATTGTACTCGAGTCCAAAAACAAATACGTCTACTGCAGAGAATGCGACCTAAGTTCATTTGAGTCCGTCAAACAATTCGTCAAAGTGTAACTGAAAAATTCTGCCATTTGGCATAGAACATTAAGACTAATCCACAACTTCTCAGCTTCAAAACAGAGCAAAAGCGACTCGACATTCTGATCAACAATGCAGGCGTGATGAGGTGTCCACGAAGTGTGACCAAAGATGGAATCGAAATGCAGCTAGGAGTAAATCATGTGGGACATTTTCTGTTGACGAATCTGCTGGTAGATTTGTTAAAGGTAATGTTTTCCGTTTTATGTAAAGTTTCTTAATAAGACAATCTTGTTTGTTGAGTAGAAATCTGCTCCAAGTCGTATTATAAATGTCTCGAGTTTGGCCCACAAGCGCGGTCGCATTGACATAACCGACCTGAACAGTGACAAGAAATATGACGAGGGAGACGCATACAGTCAGAGTAAATTGGCGAACGTGCTATTTACACGAGAACTAGCCAAACGCCTGGATGGCACCAGTGTTACTGTTAATGCCTTGCATCCAGGACTTGTTGACACAGAAATTATGAGACACATGGGAATTTTTAATAGCGTCATTTCTGGGTAAGATTATATGTCACTTATTCAGGATTTGTGTGTTTTATGAAATGATTTCAGATTTATTGTTCGACAATTGGCTTGGCCGTTTCTAAAGTCGCCCAAAAATGGTGCCCAAACGACGATTTATGCTGCTATAGATCCGGAACTAGAAAGAGTCACCGGCGAATATTTTAGTGATTGTCAAAAAGCGGAGGTTTCCGAGGCCGCTAAAGATGATCAAATGGCGAAATGGTTGTGGGCTGTCAGTGAAAAGTGGACCAAAATTAGTTCGGGCTGATTTGGGGACGATTTAAAGACTTATAAAGTGTCTGTCAGCATACTTATTATTAAGTATAAGTATTTATGTCACTTGTTGTTTTATTGATTGTAAATACATGCTTTTCAACAATTTTTTTTTTATAAATTCCAATAAACAAATGTTACTCAATAAAATGCCCTCGTAAATGATACCAATAAAAATGTCACTACTGTCAAAAATCATCGCTTATAATTGGACGGTAGGCCGGTAGCTGGTGCAGAACTGGCAAGAGGCAGTTGACAATAATCGACTTTGTTGTACCGCTGTTTAAATACGTATGAAGCGTGAAAACTTTGATAAGCAGTGATTTTAAAAGTCTACAATAGTTCTACCAAACTAATATACAACAAAAACTCAGTTGGGACGAAAAGTCAGGTGATTTATCTGATCTCCGGGAACCAAGTTGCGATTTTTGTCCAGAAAAGTCAAGAGAAATTAAAAATGAGTTTACACGTTGAGCAGCTTAACGAAGACAACTTCGAGACATGGAAAGTTCAGGTCCGTGCACTTTTAGTGCGCAACCATTTGTGGGATTATGTGAACGGCACTAACAAAAAGCCGGACACGCCACCAAAAACTGTTGAAAAGTGGTGTTCTGAGGATGAAGAAGCCAAATCGGAGATGATTTTGGCGATGGCGCCAAAAGACTTGTGCAAGATTCGTGACTGCAATACATCAAAAGATATTTGGGATAAATTGAACTGTCTCAACAGCAAATCCACTAACTCGTCCGGAAAGGCATTCTGTTTGCAAACTCTAATGTCACTGAAAATACAAAATGGCGAAACAATGAGTCATCATCTTGATAAATTTGAAGCAGTTGTTGACAAAGCTCGTCGCATGATGATACACATTGACGAAATTCATGTGATAGTCATTCTCCTGAACAGTCTTCCACCTGAGTATCACTCGATTCGTCGATTCATTGAATCGGAAGACAGTGGATGGGATTTTGCAACTGTCAAAAGAAAACTGCTTCGAGAACACCAGCTTATGAATACTGGCAGGGCCGTTTCGCTTGATATGCCACTTCCTGTTCGAGGATCCGACGAAATGAGACTCAATCAGACAGCCAGATGCTATTCGTGTGGAAGTATGGGCCACAAACAAAGATTCTGCCGCAGAAATCAAACGGCCCCAACCGAAAGAGTCTCGCAGCCCGATACTACGTTTGGGTTTGACAATACCAAAGCGTGTCGTTGGTATTTAGATACACGATCAAAATCGCATGTTTGTGCAGATTTCACACAATTCCAGGACTTAAGTTCTGATTCTTTGAGAATGGAAAGTACAGCGGAAAGGATTAGAGGAGTCGGTACGGCTGCAATTAAATTATCTAACACAGTTTTTTCGCTCGATAATACGCTGTACGTTCCTGATTCAAACTTCAATTTAGTCTCAGTGGGAAAATTGACAGATTTCGGATACGAAGTGAACTTCCTGAGAGACGTTGCCAACATCCGAGACCGTAACACTGGCGTAACAGTAATGAGAGCCTCTCGATTTAAAAATTCGTACATTGTTATTGAACTCTGTGGCTACCCGCCTTTTGGACCTCATCCTATGCCAATCAGAAACTTACAAAATCCTGGCTTTATGATGAACTATGGTCCAATGCAGATGACGCCACTTCCTCTGGCGCAATTTACAAATCTTCCAAGACGCATGTAGTTGCTTAATTAGCATCAAAAGTAAGCCAATTTAATATCTTAAAATTTCCAGATTCTCTAATAAAAAGGTGTCATTTATTTACAGTTGGCAGGTTAATCCAGCATAACACCTATTGGATTCAGAGCATGACAATCTTCAAATTGAAAAACCTGGTCGTCTTATTCATATTAACATCTTTGAACGTGACTAGAAGTGAATTCGCCTGACGATTTCTTCCGAATTATTTTCTTTATACACATTTCTTAAATTACAAAAAAAGTATGTAAACCTAACCCCGCCTTCGAGCACACCTTTTTCCCCTTCATTTTTACCTGCTTGCAGGATTTTTTGGACCTATCAAAAAGTTTTTCCATTCCGCTAATTCGAATTGGATTTAGTTTTTTTTACCTGTTTTGGATTAAAAATCTGTTTTGAATCTAAAAAATGTCACAAAACTTTCAAGAAAAAATAAATAAATTAAACAGTGCTCAAAAAATAGTTTTTTTTTTAAACTTAATTTTTGTTTATATAACTATCTTATAGTTTCATCGAATCAAAAACTAAAAACATTTCACAATAGAAAGTCCTAAGACTAACTAAGTTCTAGAATGTCCGAATTCCGAATATATGAGTCAAGATTATAAACTTGATTTGCATAAAACAAATAAAACGGAAAGAGATTAGATTAGATTACTGAAAACTA
>JANSTS010007932.1:49629-63879 GCA_026546915.1 Sylvicola fuscatus | reverse complement strand
ATTTGTCCAAATCAACTGACTTTACGGGAAAGTCTGAAACAATTTAATGACACCTGCAATTTTCCTTACATCGCGATTTTGCGATCAATGCTTCAAAAGTAAATCATCGCTGTTACATGTTTTATGGGCCGCTGAGTGGCCGCGTCTGGACACTTGTTTGCTGTTCAGGCGCGGTAACAATGCCCTCCAAAGGAGCTTTAATTCAGCTGCATGGAAACTATGGAAATGCATTATTGCTGACTGCATGATTCATGGGAACTTCGGCAGTGTGCCAGAGACCGTGCTGCACAAAATATGCAAATTAGTGTAGCGACAATTTAGTAAAATAAAAACGCAGCACGGCGAATGCAGGCCACACATGCACATCCATTATTGATACTTAGTCCTGAACCAGTTGAGCGAGGATTTTGATCGATAGTGGCGCCTGTGAAATTTCAATAAATTCCTAATGAATTGAATTATTTAGCTCATTTGCTGTGCATGTGCGGTTCTACTAAGAAATTGTTGTAATTATGCATAAAAGCTTGATTTAAGTATTCATATACATTGTTGATGTGAAAGCGAGGAGCTGCGGTGGCATATTAATGAGCCGTTCGTGATAGTCGGTGGTAAAATTGATTTTTTCTTGTTGGTATTTAAAATATATTTACATTTAACCTTTTCCAATTATACACCTTTTTACACGTTTATATGTAATTATAAAAAGGGTGGCTATCAATAATAAATTGGAAGGTATTTATTTGAAATCAAATTCATATTTTCTCGTCTTATTGTTTGCTGGGAGCTTAGATTTGTCTCAAATGCATAATTAACTATCAATTAATTGAAATTCATTTCATCTTTGAATTTTTATATTAAGGATCATAGAAACAGGACAGAAATTATCGCCATTCATAATGCCCCGCATTGCCAGACATTACAATGTATACGAAGCAAAGATAAATGCTCAAAGGCCCAATGACTTCTAATGAATGCATTCAAGTCTATGCTTTGGCAACTAGTCGCAGCCTTTATTCAAAAGTTGTGAAATTGGTTCACAGTCTGTTGACTTCTCTGAAAACGCATCAGACGAAATCTGTTACTTCATTATACAGGATAATCAGGGTTTAATTACATAGATTTACTGCACTCGCTCTTACTAGTTATTATCTTCGTCTGTTTTCAGTGTCAAAGGCTTTTCAACATAACTACTAGTTGTTAAAATTAAATGGAATTTTTTTATGAATCGCAAATAAACATAAAATTGAATGCTTAACTTGATTGAAAATAGACATTTGATTGATATTGCAGCTACGTCATTTTTAATCTTTTTCTACGGGAATCAGTTTAATAATATATATATTTATTTATTTAATCATATAAATGCATAGAATCAAACTCACATTGATAAACATTTACAAATTGAATATCAAAGTCTAAAAATAATATGTGCAGAACATCAGTATTTCATGCTTTAATGGGTTTTACTTAATTCCAGGAAATTGTTTTTTATATTTCTACATCATTTATTCGTTTAAGTTCTGAGAATGCCCTAATTTTCTCAGTTTATTTTTGTTAAACTTCACCTGGGTTGAAATTCATAAACATCAGAACAGAATTGTAAGAAATGATGTAAAATTATTATGCAATAACAGTCAATAACCTAAGTTTCTAAGTACATATTTTGGAGGGGAAATAAAAAAATAGAATAATAAAAACCGTTTCCAAAAACAAAAAGAAATTTTAAACTCAAGATGAAATTAATTTTGTTGCAAATTATATCAGATTTTGGAAGATATTGACAAATTGTTTTAAAATATTCGAATAAATTAAAAGGTACCCTGTAAACAGTTATAAACTGTACATAGTTACTTACCTTATATACATTTAGCTCAAAAACATCGTCTGGATGTTACAATATTTTCACAAAAAAATATTATAATATTATTTCCAGCAATTATTGTTATCTCCTCTTTAGTGGCACATTTTTAAACGGTACTTTTATTTGGATGTATTTTATGGAACAGCCACATTTTATAAAATGGGAGGTGTCACGGCAAAAATACATCCACAAAATTAAACAATATTGTTTGAAATATTCGAGTTGGTGCGAATATAAATGCTAGAAACAAGGAGAGAAGATAGAATTCTGAGGACTGACGAATGCTAGCTGAAGTCAGCGCCAAATTCCAAGGTCGACATTTATCCGAATAATTGTCATTCTGTTTAGTTGAATTTTGAGGATCGTACTGGAAGTTTGAGCCAGTTTTCGGGATTTAATTTTCTTAAATTTATTTAATTTATAATTTTACAAGAGTGATTTCGAGTTATAATTTTAGAAGGCTTGAAAAGAAAATTAAAAGGTAAGTGATGATATTCCTAATTATTCATTTATTTTTGCCTATCAGAAATTTTCTATCTTAAATGTAAAATTCTCAAAACTTTCTAAA
The DNA here is from genome assembly GCA_026546915.1 of Sylvicola fuscatus. Taxonomy (NCBI): domain Eukaryota; kingdom Metazoa; phylum Arthropoda; class Insecta; order Diptera; family Anisopodidae; genus Sylvicola; species Sylvicola fuscatus. The sequence continues at coordinate 61,450 of JANSTS010007932.1, read as the reverse complement.
TTATCACTTTTGCAAGTTTAGTAGTTGTATCAATGTTTTGACCTACTTCTTATTAATGACCATCGCACCATTGATGAATAGAACTCCCCTAAATCCACAATATGTCCGACCCAAGATCTTTCTAATGGCACCGAAAACTAATAACAATCCCCCCTAATTTTCCTCACCATCTTCTCCTCAAGCAACATAATAGGGCAGATTCTTGAAAGAATACCAGTCCCATATGAGTTGCTATATTCGTATTTAATCTTACAATAAATAAGTAGAAAGATCGCAATAAATACGTCATGGGGAAACTGCAATAATGTTAAAGACGTGGTCGTCTGTAAGGCACAGATGAAAATCGAGAGGAAAAGTCGCAGCACATGTAGCTGCCTGGTGCTGGATGCATCTACGTATGCGAGTCATATGACTGCAGGCAGTCGCACATAATATTATGTAGCAGCAAACACACGTATGCATAATATAGTGCAGCTATAAGGAGATATAAAACAGTCGTTGCCACTCTTGTGAGTGCTTTCGGAGTCCGCTGTTGCCGCACGATTCATGTAAAGTACATTTAATTAATGATCTTATTCTTTTGTCGTCGCTTTCGTTGTCGTTGCCGTCGTCGTCGTCGTCGTCGTCGTCGTCGTTTGTACATATGGAATTCTACAAGCTCCCTCATCTATATGTCGTCGGTTTTATTTGTTTGCAGTTTGACTTATAAATGGTTGTATATGTTTTCCATTTCGTCTCCCCCCAGACGGGTGGTTTCAGCGTCTCAATTTTTTTCTTTCGATTTCATTCTGGTGCTTAATGTGTTTGTTGTCGTTGTCGTTGGGATGCATTTTGATTTTTTTCCTCGCAAATATATGGTTTGAATTTGCTCGCAGTTGCTGTTATGTTGATTCGGTTCGGGCGCATAAATATATGGAGAGATCAGCCAACGATGCATAGCAATTGAACGATAGCAGCATTTGTGGACATGGCATTCCAAAAACAACAAAAAAAAAAAACTGAAAACCTCCGTAAATGAATCTCTTGAGATTCGGCTAGCGATCAGACTGATGAGTGCATCTGATGTTGCAGTTTAGAAGTGCAAAGTATCGAAAAAACAGATGATAAAATCGGGATGCCATATAAATTTGACATCATTTGCAGTTGGCAGTCTTTGACAGTTGGAATTTAATGACACATTTATGTTGAGCTACACCATTATTAAACATATTTTAAGCAAAACGCATACTTGTAATCTTCGGTTTCATCCCTCGCTCACTTTCGCCGTCGACAGAGCTTAGCATTCCATGGAATGGTCCACACCTGCTGCCAGCGCGCACATCCCCTTCGCCTATTCCCAGCGCAGTTTCTATTTATTCACTCATGTCTTGAGTTGATTTTTGCCCATACTTCTTCTTGTGGTCTCTCGATTTCTCGGTTAAGAACTTGAAATTTATGGTACACATTTACATTACTCACAACTGTTTTGGACACAAGCTAATTTATCCCGAGGACTGAGCGCGCTCCTTCCATTCATTTGCTGACACCGCACATACTGTGATGATGACACATTGTACATGGGCAAATGTTCATGTTGTCTTGTTGCATGCACATTTTCACGAGATTCGTCTAATTTGCATATGTCACCATGGGTATGAGATTGTCTTAAAGACGCTGCGCCAGAAAACATACAGAGCTTAGTATTTACCCTTCAAACTCATTTTGTCAACAGTACAAAGTTAGATATAGGCATTAAATTAGTGGCAGATTGAATTATGGAGACGCCGATCACAAATTGCCGCACCAAATGAGTAATCCGAGCTATTTGAGATATTTTGGCGTCAGTTGCCATTCTGACCTCCCTCCTCGCCACGCTGGTTTTAACCTAATTATAGCCCACACTAGTTGCACTACAAAAAACCTGACTTTTCCATTTATGCAATCGCATTCTGTGCAACTATTGCAGTGACCCTGAAAGTCTCTCGATTGAAGCTCATCAACGCCAAATTAGCTTAACTGGCAACGACCAGTTTCTAACCCAATTGATGCAATCGACACTCTGAATTAAATAAGTTGTCACTTCTCACACATATGCACTCGACTACTAATTTGTGCATTTGGTTGCGCGTCAATTTCCGCCCTCGCGTTGCAGTACGCTGCATTATTATTTTATTAAGCACGCATGTTCAATGTTCATATATGTAAATGCCATAGACGTTAATGAGACCTGTACTGAACTTCAATTCAGTGGTGACAGGCGAACGATAGCGCGATTTTGGATGTTACGGGCACGAGGATGCACTTTGAATGCCAGTGGCGTAATAACATCCAGTTAAAGTGCGATAAACGATTGCTGCTGGAGCCGCTGCAATCACCAGTCCTCCAAACTGACAACATATCTCACTTCTAGCAGAATATTATTGAGGATAATCACAGAGTGACGGTATTCAGGTTGCATTGAGCCATTTAAGCTACTTTATTGTGGAGCCTGGTTTTAAATTAGACATTCATTTCCTAGATGTCGTTTTGATTGTTTAATATTTAATATTTGCCCACATGGAATGTCCTAAACTGATATTACTCGGCAATAATAATAAAAATGAGTACCACTGGCAATGCCAAAATGCAGTGCTGCTGTAGACGCCGAGCGTCAATCTAGTGGAAATATGTATATGATTTCCAAGGCACTCGCTGCAATAATCATAATAGATAAACATAAAACGTAATGCGACTGAAGTGTGCAGTAATTTAATGATGATACGGAATAATCATAGAATATAATGTATTTGATGTATCACAATCATAATCAGTGTTGAAGGAGTGTGGGACTTCGCGACATCATACAGACAGCATGTGCTCCGACATGATTGTATGCATAATGGCTTTGCATGGAACCGCATGAATTATGCTGGAGGGGCGCTGGAGCTTGGTGGTCGGCAGCGTTTGTAAGGAGGGATTATGCAACATGAGTTTCGAAATGCAATTAACTGCCATGCGGCTGCAACGGATACAATAGAAGGTTGCAATAATTCGGACGCGTGGTGAGAGTCGAATTCACTCCGCTACTGGCAAATCATTTGGGTTTTATGGTAAATAGCATTTGGTTAATAAAAATAATTCATTTTATGTAAAAGCAGCGGCGCAATGGAATGCATCAAACGCTTGTGCAAGTACGAGTGCATCTTGTTGGTAGATGTGTGAGTTGTGTGTGCACTGCACTGCGCCGCGCCGGCTTCACCACATCCATCAGCTGGAATATGGCTCAGATTTGAGTTTATTAAATTCCGTTATGTGCCTGGTTGATGTGGTGGCAAATGTGTGTACACGCCTGACGTAAATTGCATTTTGCATATATGAAACATGTGTTGTATGCGTTCAACATATGAATTTGATGGCCGTACTGTGTTGTTTGTATCTATCATTTTATCTGCTATCTGTAGATGGTATTTTCACCGTAGCATATTTGGGAGCTGGTGACGACTGGAGTGGAGGTAGTTGGCGATGTAGACGGTTTAGCATGCAAGAATTGCCAAATGCATTTGATGTTTAACTTAATAAATGTCGTGTCAAAAGATGACGCCAAATTATGGCTGAGTTGGTGAAATGTGTCATTATCAGAAAATATTGTCGACGAAGGAATTGGAATATTAAATTTGCGTCAAAGGATAAAATAAAAGAAGAAAACGTTTTAGAAAGCTCAAGGAAGGCAAATTTTAATCCTTAAATGACATTTCATTTATTTAATTTCTATTAAACATGATTTCATCCACATTACTGTAGGTCTTAATAAGACCATACACTTTACGGAGCATGTCAAGTTTGAAAATAAAATTCATCAAGGTCAAAATCGCATTTTTCTAATTTTCTAATGATTCTTATGATCTAATTTTTCTTATGATTAATTAATTTTATAAAATCGACTTTGTTTCCATGGAAATAAACTTTACATTGTTGTTTCATAAGATTTTCTATGTGAATTCAAACTCCTTCGATATTAAAAATTGTATGGGAATTTTTTGTTGGTTTTAAAATTTGTGTAAAAAAATAAATTCTTCATGGGAACGATTTTTAATTTGAAATGCATTTTAACATAGAATAATTGAATAACTTTATCATCGATGTATGTTTTTCATTATATTACCTTAAATAACGACTCATGCAAAGAAAATCTATTCAGGTGGTCTTTGATCAACCCATTTCAAAATAATCACTCACAAAAAAGTTTCCATTCGCCTTAACAACTGCGATAACAAATTTATCTCAGCAACATACAGCATCTTAAACCGTGACTCATGACTTTAATTCAGCTTATTCCATGCCATCACAAACAATGTCTGAATTATATTTCTTTAAATATTTACAATATTTAATCTCCTCATTGATGCTATTTATATTGACACTCTGCCATTATGCGAATAAAAGAAATATCGCCCGGGTCGATAAATATAAGAGGCGCATGATTCCCTATAACAATCATCGTTTATTCGACCACGTCTACACGAACGAAAATACATAAAAAAAATTCAAGTAACATTATGTATATCTAATACATTTTACAGGTATACGTGAAAAAAAACTCAATTATTGCCATGGCATTGCTAACAATGTGTATCGTCTGTAGATCATGGCACACGACCATCACAATTCACCAATCACAGCGAACACGATCCCAAATTGAATGACTTTAAATCTGATTTTTTTTTTCTGACTGAACTCAAATTCACGGTTGATGGTTTTGGTGGTAATGAACCAAATAGCCAGGCAATGTAAACTATAAATGGAACCATGTACTTGACCTTTACTCGTGGGGAGGATCACATTTCATCTCACATACTTATGAATTTAATGTTTTTGCTGTGACAGCGAACTGTGATGACACTGCAAAAATTCATTATATGCTTGTTGAGTGGTTAGATTTCCTAAGATTCAAATTATATATTAAGACAATCGCCTTAGACATAGAACTTCCTACGCATTTGAATAGTCGCCTACGAACACCAAATTCTGATCATTATTTGATATGAGCTTAAAAGAAAATTTGCTTCTTGCTTAATTGCATAATTGAACAATAACAAGTTTTGTTGCGGTATTTCTAAATGAATAACTTATTCAAATAGCAAAAGAACATTCGCCAATCTTCAATTATGTTTCAGTAAACTTCTAAAATTGTGTAAAAACTAAAATGTTGAGCTTGAAGAATGTAATTTAACTTTCACACAACTGATGAGATTACTTAATCGTAATTCCAGCAGCTTAAGTTGTTCTGTTTTGCTAAAAAGTGATAAATTAATTTGTTGTTAAAATCCAGAAAATCCCAATTACACAAAATCCATTTTGTTTTGCTTATTACATGCATAATGTAAAAAGCGTCCCTTTAACTGCTTTTCAGAAGCAGCAGCAGCAACAGCCACCTCCTTTGCGATATCATTAATCAGCTTCAGTCACTACAAAATCAGGCCAACAAAGGTTTTTGCTGAATAAATAATTTCGCTATGCTCTATCTTAAAGCTGGCTCGCCTGCTTGCAACTTGCAGGCGTCTTCATCATTTTTCATAACAAATAAAACGCATTCATGCACATCTCGTGCACCCCGACAGCATCCCGCCGCAATCTCAATTTCTTTGAGACACCACAAAAGCAGCAGGTTCTGCGCGCGCCCTAACTGCCACATCAGCATTAAGGCATTAGGATGCAAAGTAAAACAAAGTACAATTTTATACAAAAGTGTCCGTAATGATCACAATAATTAATAAACAACATAATGCTGCACTTTTACGGAAAGTGCAAAGCGCAATCGCAAAAGTTCCCGCGGTTAAGAACATATTATGAGCATACATAATTCTTGCAGCTCGAGATGCAGTGCGACGCTCATGCTTTAAGTGTTTTAATGTTGTTTTTGCGAGCGCGCGTCTTCTACTCCTTCTCCTTAATATTTACATTTAATGCAAATGAATATCGCGTTTTCTTCGCCATCTACCTCGAGCCGTAATAACTCATCCTCTATTCGTCTATATGAACAACATTAAAATGAATGGATGTAATAGAACAAAACGCGCTTGTAGGGACGTGAGACGTGTAGCTAAACCGTATATTATTAAATATTACACAAATGAGTTAATTTAATAAAATATCACTTAATCAATTATTCCAGGCGTCTAACTCTCGATATAGTAATTTCTGTGCTCGCAGTATCCAAACCGCCTTTTCTTTTGCCTCCAAGTTTGTAAAGAAGCGCACGAGCGCCCGACACTTCTCATGGCCACAGCTATTCATTGACTTCAACCTAATCATTATTATTATTTACTGTGTGTGATTATTAATGAAATCATTCAGAGCAATGTGTGAATTTATTGAACAGGAAATATGAGCTCCATTCAACTAATTCTGTGAGCTTCATTATATGAACGCCCATTCCAGTCGCAGTGATACGTCGGCGTCGTCAGACGTGCTCATGCCTATTTGCGGGCGCTTATGTTGCCAGCCCCAGCGACCGGTACATGGATACCGCCAGCAAAAAGGGTTTGTTTTACTTTGTTTTTTACTTTGTTGATACAGAAATGAAGGATATACTCATATATAAGCAAATAAAGATGGGATTTGCAAGCTTTTGTACACTGGCCGCACTAGTTCGAACAGAGTATTATACATCTCGCACCTCGGGAGTAATACGTTCACACTTTACACATGAGGTAAAAGCTTATGCGCCTTTCAAAATAGACACAATACATGCTGCCTTTGATCACAAAAGCATACGTAATGAAATGACTAGACGATTTTATTGATTGATAAAATACATTTTATGCAGTCGTAAACATGGAGTAGTTTGCTTACCACATACTCGTTTTCTGCGTTCTCTTATGCTCGTACTTATATTGTCTTTGCTGTTCATCGTATCACCATGCCATTGCATTGACTTGCTGGCCATTCCTTAAATTGCTTGTATGCGCCTCCAATTGCAATGAATAGCAACAAATTAAGTTAATAAGCCGACTGCAATTGCATGTAACCTCAGGGGGTGAAATGGCTCGTCTTCGATTTGCTTTATTTTCAGTTAGACATATTTATACCGGTTCAAAAAGTACACTGAGCTATCATTATACTGCAATATCGTATCATTTTGCTTCGACTTGGCAGAAACGTTAGAGAATGGGCACAGAAACGAGCATATATTTGTACTATACTTAGGCGATATACATATTTAAAATGTACACGACCATTCAAGAGGAATGATCGTTCTGTAAACCTACTTGACTTTAAATGATTGTGGCAGTTGTGAAGGAGGCACAAGATTAGTCTTAGAAAGTGAGCTTTTTTTATTTCGACTTATTTTTGTAATAAATCATCAACTACTTCGATTGGATTTGTGTGTAATTGGCTGAAATGAAAATTATATTATCGACAATTTGACGCCATTAAGTCGTGTTGATGTGAGATGGTCGATTGGCTGTTTTTGAATTAGCAGTCTCTATAATCCTAGATTCTTGGTAACATAAATTTAAAAATAAAAATACGCCTAAACAAACATAAAATTGAAATCACCGTACATTTTCCGTGTAGTGTCTAACAATCTCCATAATTTGGCAATTTCCATTTCGCCAATATTTTTTATGCTTCCACAATTTGATGCCAATTTGTATATTTCCCTACATGCTGTGTTGCCATCCTATGCTACTACCCGTGTGCTATCCGTATCGCACACATAACAAGCATATCAAATAACCTATGAAGTGTGCGTGAGGCACACAAAAAACAGCCAGCGGCTGCAACATAATGACATACATAATTGGGACAATGCAGCATATATATTATTTTTCATTCGTTTTCCTATTCTCCTCCTGGTTTAACGCAGATGTAATCTCATAGCCACAAGAATAGGGTAGGGTTAGATATGGATTTCCCAAACAACAGCCGCGCATTTACAAATCGGCACAATAGCCATAATGACAACCTATTGCAGACAAATCCCTGCGCCCAAAAAAAAAAAAAACACAAAATGCACGCGGCTGCATTGTAAAATGTACTGCAGTTTATCGATACATTAACTCCACCGAAGTCGCGCAATGTAGGACGTAGGTTACCGCGCTTTGAGATGGCTGAGTGTCTAACGCTGCGCAGTTTGCTCCATTTAAGCTATATGACTTTGGTGAAAATGAGAGATAAAACTGCATTAATCCATGCAATCACCGTTAGGAAAATGAATGTTATTCAAAATTAATCACGTTTAACAAGAGAGAAGTCAATTTTTCGACTTTAGACGAACGAAACGTAAGAAACGAGTATGTCCGCGAGCGCATGACTTGATTTGCGTCGAATTAGAACACTAGAATGCTGGCAGCAACCGACAAGCTGTGAAAGGAATAGAATGAATAAAGCATAGAAAATTGCATTTTGTGCGATGAAGCACGTCGCCCTTCACGCATCCAAAATGTGGCAACGAGGAAAAGCTGCGGTGTGTAATGCGCTGTAAATGCGGAGACGTCTATGTGCAGATTCGTGACGCCGCATTTGGTCATCTCATAGAGACGGAGAACATGGAAGAAATGTATTTTATGTAAATTGTAAAGAATATCATCCGAGACCCAATGCGAAGGAAACATAAATTGGAAGGTTATTGATTTTGCACGACGCAAAAAAGAGGTCTACGAACTAAAAGTGTGGCTGACTCATCAAAAATCATCTACAATACTTGATTCTTTTACACAATATTTAAAAGTTATACAAAGAAAAATCGAATAGGCTTTTCATTATCATGCAAAGTTAAAATTTAAGACTTTTTTAAATAAAACATTAACACTTTGCATGCTTTACCAGACATAAATACATTTAAATTACGGCCGCCACCAATATAGTTGGCACAAAATTTGTACACCGCGAATTTATTGAAAAACCGCGATAAAATGTGTAACGAAATCAATAAAACGTGTTAGCGCGCGCTGCTCCCAACCAAATCCGTCATATGCGGACGCGGACGAATGGTTCTGCCAAGTCTCTATACGGAAGCATCACGCAAAAAAGCTCCAGCAATAAAGTTAATTATTATCGAAGTAGCAAAGTACACAATTCACTTAAATACCAGTATTTCTTGCGTCATAAAATCTAGGTGTAACATGCGAATCGCGTTTTTTGCCGCTGTAAATGCATTTTGTTTATTTAGAGAACCATAAGGAACGCTGGTGGTCAACTTCGACAACAACAAGTATATAGACTTTTAATTCAAATGATTACATCACATCTTTTTCAAGACGCCGGATATCATTTACTTAAAAAAAAAGTTAATCATTATAGAAACGAAAATGAAAGGATGTTGATGTCAGTTGTTATTTAGGAACTTTTTTCCCAAATCTTAGCAAGAAAATGAGTATCTAAAGATATCAGTGAATGCAGTACGGGAATGACTGCGTGTACAAGGCGGCCAACGAACGCACCCATCCTGTTTATAATAAAAAAACAAGCACGAAATTGTAAATGAAAGAATCAAATATTGAGTAGTCCAAGAATAAGTGTGTGTACACGAAAAGAAGCAAACGATTATGTGAAAAATAAATGATAAAGGTGGAGGCAAAAGCTGGAGAGGAGAAGGCTAAAAAAAGGCAGAATTTGTATGATTATTATGGTTCAATCAATGTAATGACCTATGATTATGGTCGGGCGTTATTTTATTCCCATTTCCAGCCAGTCTTGGGCCTGTGCGTTCATTTTAATTGCGTACACGAACACTGGAAAATATGTATAAATGTTTAGAAGCATAATAAAACATATTCAAATAAATTGAAAAGACCAACGTTCATATTTTATGGGTTTTGCATACTTTTATTTATTCGTTTTATTACTTAAGTCAGTAGCCAAAGTGACCTCTTCGTTCAATGAATTTAATTAATTTCATTAAATCCGCAAAGTTTTCGCAATAAACTCTTTGCCTTTAGACCTGTTACACCAATATCAATTCCAATATCAAATACAAATATTTTGTTTATAAGAAATTTAATTGTTGAAACATTTGAAGGATTATTCAAGGTTACAAATTTATTTACTCGTCTCCAACATGCAAATAAATGAAGCAATTTTCTTCTTGGAACATTTAAATAATTTAGCAAAACGATGGATATAAATCATTACCATTCCCTTTAACTCATTTATAGTTAAACTCATTAAAGACGTTACAGAATCAAACAATATCTGCCAATTAATGCACGCACATGACTTAACATAAGCTCAATTCAATGGTTACAGTTTCTGCAGTTTGAGATTTTCAGGGTATCCCTGAAATGCAACGAAAAAAAAACCATTAGATTTCCTCTTCGCATGCGTTCGTGTGCACTTTTCCCCATATACGTGATAGTGCCTGCATCTCTATAAGACGACGGGCACATTTCATCGCATTTTATTGAATTACTTGATAAACTTTGCTTTATGGGGCAATAAAGCGATAAACGCACATACGAGCACAGTGCAGCCGCCTGTTGGCGTTGGTGAAGGAGCGAGTGCATATTCTACTGGCAAACAAAAAAAAAAATGTGACGAAGTGGGAACCGCTGAGAATTGCGCGCGCGATTTATTAGAAGTGTGTGCAATAAGGTCAGCCGGTTTGCCATTTTCAGACAGTGAATGCACTGGCGAGTGCACGATAAATTGCATTTTATATATATTTTTCAGATTTGCCGTAAAACCATAAGAAAATATTATTGGATAGAAAAAATCTCGCGCAGGCACAATCTTTGGTGCTTAATAGGAATTAGGAAGGTGAAGCGGCGAACCGTCGACATAATATGGGAATCGCTTACCGATTATGGTCGTCGTACATTGTACGTGTGTTTTAGTTTTGTAGGAATTAGTAAAACGGTTTCTTCTCAGATTCAGGCGGATTTTCGCACAGATCAAAAGTGCACAGTTTCCCATAAATGCGCGTAGTGCCCACAAACAGATGCAGCGTGTGTGGCATTTGTTGTTGTGCACCTTATCTGGCTCGCTACATAAAATCGAAATTGATATTTCGACGTTAAATTTCATGCAATAAATTTCAGAGTATCACTGCACTCGCAATGCATTACGACTAATTAAAGCGAACTAATCCAGGAAGTGCATGCACTCGCTGTTGGAAATAGCGCTTTTCACAGTCATAAAAGAAAAATATGCTTTAGATAATTAAGTTCTGACCATTTGCGGACTGTATCAATAGCACACGTCGCGTCGTATTGATATATGGAACATTTTCAAACAAATTTAATGAAAATTATCCTCACCAAATGCGGAGCATCGAGGAGCTTGCTGACCCAATTAATTCATGTGAAACGTGATATGCTCGACAGTTTTTGTGTGATTGTTCCAATCATCATAAAATGCCATTTTGTCCCAATTTGGTAAATACATGGATGTCTCACCATCCTCTCTGGCTATGACCTTTAAGTGGTATTATAAAAGATTTTGTTCTCCATTATTGTATGTTTTTGGAAGTTGGCTCGGCGTCGCCGTTGCCTGACGGTTGGCAGCGTTTTTCCTTTGACTTTTCGCGTGTAAATCTATTGCAGTAGGTAATGTTCGCGCCCACTTTGCGAAACCAGGTCGGGTTTACATGCGGGGAAACATGTTTCGATGTTTAACCATTTGATGATTTTCGCGATTAGGATAAACAAACGTGTGCGGCGGCCGCCAACCAACAAACCATCGAAAAAAGAACAAGACGCGGGAAATTGCAGAGCGCTTCTTGTTGTCGTCGACGGAAAACCTGAAGCTATAAATTGATCAGGCGCGCACCTAACCAGTTAGTCGAGTGCAATTGGCATTATGGAAGCGCGATGCAGCGCGACGGCTTGATGGCGCACGCGTATTTGGTAACTGCAGCGCA
>JANSTS010007932.1:15150-36490 GCA_026546915.1 Sylvicola fuscatus | reverse complement strand
GCATGTTAATCCAAGCGAGGCGTTTTTCAAAGATATATCGGGAAAAGGTGTAAACGAGAGGCAGTCTTTGGGGGAAAAACTGTGAATTAAAATACAAATGTTCTTGTTTTCTTATAAGACGAAATTGCCAAGTCTGCAACAATGCTTATAGAGGAAGACAAGGAGGGGACAAGGAGGGGGCTCCTGAAGCGCATCACAATATGCGGCCATAGCATTTAATGGGCGCATATATGCATGTCTACCAATAATATGTTGTGTCCAACTACATCCATAGCAAACTGGCAAGAGAACATGTGATGATTTCTATCAGTTTGATGCCTTCAGGTTAATTGTGTTTTGTTAGCAATTTGAATTCAACTGAAGGCATTTTCCGCTGCTTCTCGGCTCCATGTTTGCTGCAACATGCACTCACCGCATATTATGCTTATTGCCTGTTACACCCCACAGTCCGCTACGTCTAACTACATACGATTCCTTCCCACCGCATTTAATTTCGGTGTGTGCATACTCGTAGTGCATGTGCATTGTGCATGCGGGGCTAGCAAGAGCAAAAGTCGATCTGGTTACACATTTTTCGCTTTTCCAGCTCTGCAATCAGAAATCTATCCGCTTTCCACCACGCTCCTACAATATTATATCAATGGCAGAGCATGTTTGATATTGAACACGTTCTCTGAATATTACTCAAGGGTTAATTCGAAATTAGGAATTAGCTGCAATTGCATTCGCGTTCAATGCGAGAAATGCATGCATTTAATTGAGTGAAGTGCACATTGCGAGATTGGCAAAATTACGTGATCCCTTTATTGATTCAAAGAAACGTAGGCTGAAGATATAGCGACCGGCGCGGCGCGGCGCGGCGCGAGTACATTGTGAATGCTCGCGAATGGCGAACGCGACTTCCATACAGTCGTGCACACGCGGATATCAATGCGATTCTGTGAATGCAAATGCATATCCAACACGCACCGCTGACGTGTTATCTCTGTGGCGAGAACGTCGATCACGCAACAGGTTCAGCTAGGTCATCTTGCCACTTTTCGTTTTCTTTTCTTTAATTAAAACCGTTCAAGTGCATTACACAAAATCGATCGCTGAATAGATTGTTTTATAGACGTTCTTAAATGTAATTGCCAAGCACAATTCAGAAACAGACAACACGCCATTATGACTATGCCAAGACAACGCAATCACCAGCCGATAAAACCGCGTAGCACTTGGAAATCTAATCAGATTAAGGTGAATGCTCGTTGAAAACACCCGCGCCATCAATTGCAACAAACAATAACACAAAAACAGCCAACAACCGCCACACCATAAGACGTAACAAATAAATCAAAGTGAAATATTTGTATATAATTACAAATTAACGGACACTAAACAAACACCAAAAGCGTAAAGAGAAACATCCCATTTTCGTGTAATCAATCAAAAACACTTGAAGCTTCCACTCCAACGAGATAAGTTTCTATTTTGTTTTTTTTTTTTTTTTTGCCTACTCCCCGACGGTCTGGAGCTCTTCATAATTTTTCTTTAGCGTTTCGTCGAGAATATACACTTCTCAATGCTCATCGCATGCCGTCTAATATAATAGCGTCGCCTCTGAAGACGTCGACGACGCACCTATGCGGCACCGGCTAGCAGCGGCGCAACACTAACACACACAAGTGCGGCGCATCTTGAAGATTTTGCGGCGCAATGATAAAGGAAACCGCGACCTCTTTTCTCAATAATAATTTCTTGAAGAGATTTTATTCCAGCATTTCTTAATTAATGAGTTCTTCAATTATTGAGTGGTGTTTCCAGCTAAAGAGATTTCTTTTTGAAGCGGTATGCAAACGATCGTTAGAATTTTCAATTTATTGAGTGATTCTTAGCGGGTGCTTCTCAATTAATTTGTTTATCATTTGTGATTCAGTTTCTTCCGCTTTTCGTGAGCTTTCGTCTAGTACTTGTGGCAAATTATTTATGATTTCATAAGTTGCCAGAACACGTTGTGATGATCGATTTTTTGTTTCAAAATTCAATTTGACCAAAGAATTTAAGTTTTTTAAAGAGGTTTTGAGAGTTTAATATTGTTTTGTTATTATTTTAGTGCTGGTTTTTATAAGATTTATGGTTCGATATTTTTAAATATCGTATAAAGAATTTTTGGTCCTACATTTTTTTATTCTATGATTGTTTTGCTTAAAATAAATGTTGACATCACCAACAACGACGCAGCGTGATTGCACTTACTATAAGCAAAAAAGAAAGAGATTCTTATTGCAGCTGCTGCAAAACAGTAATAATGCATTACCAAAATACAATTGACCACAAGAAAGCGCATTAGGTCGACCATGTCATACCATGCTATCTGTGCAGACATTTTATCCGCATACTCCACATCAAGACATTCATTACGCAATGCCACAGGCTGCAGCAGCCGCCAGCCATAATTCATAATGATTAAGTACACAATTTGAGTTTTGAAAGGTCATTTACATAAAATTGTACAATTTACACACAACAATATTCCCTTATAGACATGATAAACGCGTATATAACTGGAATTGTGTACGGTCACGTCGCGGCGCGAAGTTTAGACACACTCCCACCTCTCATTTAGTAAGTGGATGAATTAGCAAGGCTAAGGTCATACATTTTCAAAGGGCAGCCACCAAAATGCCGTGTGTCCGTATGCGAGGGCCACCTTTAGGGAATTATAGTTATCGTCTAAATAATGTGATGCAGGGCTCTCACACCCGAATGTGAGCCAAAAAATAAAAAATAAATGAAAATGCCTTGATGTAATTAAACAGTCTGAGACCGAACAAATTTGAATAAAACTTAAATAAATAACGAGAATATAATAGAACAGACTTTTCACAGATCTTGGTTTTTGAATCATTCATTAAAACAAATTATGTGCTTTTTCATTCCATGTGCACTCGCGTTTCATACGCTGCTAAATACCAAACTTCACTTCATCGTGGCGAAGGTGGAGCACGGTGAAATATCAGAAATTTACATTTAATTTGTATAAAGATTTACAAAACGCTCATCCAAACGGTGCAGCAATCTTAATAAAATCGGCGTTGGTTTTTAGATTTTTATGCGTAACCAATTAACTTAAAAATAAACATCAATTTACATATCCGTATGCAGCCGCACATGTTGTGCAATCTACAGTGAACATGTTTGCATTAAGGGCCATTCCCACCTTCATTAATTTCACTTATGCCAGTTTGTTGACATAAAGTCATGATTGCACAGTCAGCCGCCTTTTTATTGTTCCGGCGGATCGCGTCTAATAAGTTCACCATTCCGAGGCGGTCGTCTTATAATTTTTCTGTAATTTTCGTGTTTAGAGATCTATGATTCCGTAGTCCGAATCACATTTGCCTCGGCCGATCGACCGCATCATGTAATGCGCGTGGAATAGAAGATTATTACACACTCGCTGGCCGTCTCAATACAAAACTTATACGAATAAAATGCAAAGTCATTTGGGGTCTTCGCTTAATTCGTTCACCTCTTTGCCGATCTCTTTCAACCCTATAATTATGCGTAATATAGACAGCGCGGAGATATTACAAACATTTTAGACATATTGATAGTTTGTCTGAGCTATGCTGCGACTCAACATGAACTGGCTGTTTTGCCGCAGCACGTTTTAATAAAATGGAATCTTAATTCTTGACCATGTATAATGATCGCTACAGTTTGATCACATTCAAAACACCATTAAAACAACGCTGCGTTTTGCCGTCTCTATACATAAAAAACTGCTGCATTTGACGCCCATTCTTCTCGACTTTAGCTTTGAAGTATCTCTGGAGTGATGAAGATCACTCAGCAACAACAACTCCCCAGCCAATCATCTTATTCGAATTAGTTTACCAGCTTTTGGCGCAGTTCAATCGGTTTTATTGTTTGTATCCATATTACTGGTATCGTCGTCGCGTCGTTCATAAGATGGTCGTATCAATGGCGATCGTGGATTCCGTTCGCCATCAAGACCTTTTCCATGCGACTGCCTTGGGCCTGTCATCGATTGTTTTGCATGTGACATGGATCTTGTACGGTTGACAGGTTCAGATAACGCGCGAGCATTTCCAGTTGCTTCAACTCCTGTTGGGCAGCTGCTGCCGTTGCTGGTTGATGCCACTTTGGGCTTTCATAGTCACTTCTTATTCAAACATACTCACATATACAACAATATGTGGTGCACAAAACGTTGTGTTCTCTTTTAATTTTCAATTTATGTTTATTCAAATTCAATGGTTATTTATGCTCGCTTGATTTTGAGCTACATAATTTATGCTCAACTCAATTTACATTATGTTTTTTTCATTCAGCGCATTTCTTTTGATCATAAAAAAGCGCTTAATAATTAATAAATATGCAAAATAATGTGTTTTCATATTTACTTTGAATTTTGTGTAATCAACTAGCTTTTATTCTATTAAGTAATTAAATTCAATGAGTCTCAATTTGTAGACGCTTTTTTACTTAATTCATAATATGCTAATAATTTCAATTAACCAAATTGATTTCATTTCAAACTGTTTCTGATTTTAAAGGGAAACTGTTTTATCGTTTTAATAGTTACTGAACCCGCATCTTCTTCTTTTCATCTATTTTGCTATAAGTACATTAAATGCAATAAACTGTTGCACATTACTGAATAAAAAAGCGCCACAGGATTAAAGATTCAATTTGTACGGCTTTGTAACGACTTCAGCTTGTTGTTGAAACGATATCATCTTTCAATTTGCCGTGTAAGTCGCTAGCAAGTTACAAAGTTGCGCTTAAGATGCTGCACATGAAGTGAAATCGAGCGCATGATCAACTCAATAACTTTAACGGAATTAAAGACAATAACAAATGAAATCTAGGGGACATGCTGTTCGACTTTTTCAAATGGTCACAAATAACCGCACACCAAGCACACGTATGTAAGTAAGTCGAAGACACATGTGAAATGGCATTGTACGGCCAAAAGGATAAGCGCTATAAAAGTTGGCGAGTGGAACAAACGAGAGAGAGCCAAGCATCCCAGCAGTCTTCTCATGACAAAGTAAATATGCTAAATAAGAAGCTTTATTCTGTAATAAGAAAAAGTCAGCATAAGAACTGCAATGGAGGAGACACATATTCATAGTAATTTCTGTGGAAACGACGATCAGCAAGCGCGCTGACAAAAAAAAACATAACCGTCGTTTTCTTAAGTTGAGGTTCGCACAAGGAGCCACATAAAAGCGCTCCTGCCTCACAATGCCCAATAAAATTTTATGACTATCTAATACATAAAGAAATAAATAAATATATATGTTTTCATATGTATACATTAGTCACCGCATATAAGTTGCCATGTTTCTATTATATAAGAGAAGAGAAGTTTAATCCAAGAAAAGTTTTGATTCATCTTATATAAGTTATGTATATGTGTGTTTGCAGCTCTTTTGCAGCAAGTAAGTGTAGTAAATTTTCGCAAGATGCGGTCGCTTGTCATACACAGAGGGTTTTTGCCAAGTTCAAGTTAACTTCTTTTTCTTTGGCATGCCCTCGCACTCTGTACCGGATTCCGGGGGAGCACCAACAACACGGGCTCCTGTCATCTATCTGCCCGCTAAACTCGCGCGCTGTTCGACTTGTCATAATATTACGATACATACCTATAATAAACATGTAGGTATACACATGTATGTCGAGTAGAGCGCGCTGAAAAACATAAGGGAGCATGACTTGGCGTACATGTGGAGCATAGCGAGAAAAGTACTCGCAAAACTTTTTCCGTTCAGCAAACTGTTTGCAGCCAAAATGAACTGAACATTGTGTGGAAAAACAATAATGATAATAATCATAATAATAATGCAGCGACAGCGCTGTTATGTCAATATAGGCACACAATTGTCATGTATATATGGATATATTTTTTATGTCTCACGTTTAAAGCTTAACTTGCAGATAAAAAATCGATATCGCCAGCATGCTGCACATTTTGATGCCTTTCACAATCGGCGAACAGCATCGAATGTATATAAACTTTAAAGCCGTGCACATCTCAGCCCAACTGATATAAGAAATTGTTGGTGTTCAATTGTGACAGTAAGTCATCACTCACGCGCTGCAAGATGGCAGTGGGACAGAGTCCCGCACGAATCTGGGATTCAGAAAGGAAAGCCTAAGAAACGATGCAGGGCAAATGCAAAGAATTGTCTCCGTTGAATGGGCACCAATGCTGAAGCTCACGCGACCCACAGACGAGTTCAACATCACTAGCACATATGTAGGAGATCCGAAAAAAGTGTGGAAGCGCGCGCGGCAACACCCAACTGGCATGGAACAGGCCAGTCCAGCCGGCAACCAAACAGGAAGGCTGAAGTAAATCCACATAACAATGCGATCCATAAATTTGCTGGTCGATCAATGATAAATAACGAGACTGGTATAAATCACAGCCGCGATGGATATTCATATATGGGAGGGGGATGTTTTGCGCTATTCAATTCAATGTCTTGGCGAATCTTCATTGTCATTTGTTTCGAAACCAGACCTAGGCGCATTATACTCGGACTCGTACGTTTATGAAGACGATGAGCGTAATTCAAATTGAATACAGGAACTCCAAAGTAATGGGAGAAGCTGCAGTGTGCACGAGTTGATGTATTCCTTAGGATTTTGTCTTATGTTCCCTCCCCACTGCATCAAGTCAATGTTCTCCAATTGCTTTCATGTTTTTAGCATTTAAAGTTTTTCCGTGTGTATATCATATTAATTTATGTCTTGTTCTCATGTATAATACTACTTTTTTACCATGTCTTTATGCGCTGCCATTTCTGCTGCAGTGATTGTGTTTATGATACAATTTTTGTGAATGCACAAACATATCAAATTAATGCAACTGTGCGCGGTGCGCGGCGCAAAACGGGCAAAACCGATATAACAATAAATCAGTGCGTTTATTGCATTTTCTTCTCAGCTCGGATATTGATTTATTTTTCCGGTTGATAAGTTTGATTTGAAAATTAGTTGGTACTGTTTGAAATTATGCAACACGCAAATTTGTATTTGACTTGATTAAGTCACGCCGATTGCCCTGGTCCCCAGCTTCACGTTTGTTATATTCAAAGTTAACTTCTTGTCCGTCGCTTGTTTTAACTTCTTTTCGTTTTTCGTGCTGTTTGGTCTGTTTGCCCGCGCCACGACATGCACCGCGCTGCAATTGCAAACGAATTGCGCCAAGTTCGTGCGGCATAAGTCAACGGCGAACCGCGGATTTGGAACGGACGTCAATTCCAATGAACATGAATCAGATTAAGTCGCAAGATTACTGCAATTCATTTCGGTACAAATTTGTTTAACAATTTCATGACAGCTTCTTTATATTTCCATCATATTATGTTATGCGGCTTATTTTTAAAGCGCTACAGTTTGTTAAGACAGTTGATGAATGTGTAATTATTTAATAAGAATTTGTTGCATGTTGTGAATTATTTCTTATCGGTACTGAGTTCAGATATTTAGTTGGCGTTTCTTTTTCGGGCTATTCTTTTGCCACCGGAAACGGTACGAAAATGTTTCTTTTGGTCTCATCAAATTTGAAATCATTTGTCTGCATATCTTCTTTCAATTAACTTGAAAGGCACTGGACAGCTTCTCAGTGATTTCGTTTTGTTTGTTTCCGTAAAACGTTGAAATTGCCTGAATGCTAAACTATTGGTGTGTATGAACTTCAAGAAAGGCTTTCGGCTGATTTGGATAATTATGTTTCTTCCTTTTCCTGACAATCGTATTGTTCATAAAATTTCAATGAATCATACTTTGTAGATACATTTGTTCAGTAGTCGATTGCAAGATACGGTTTTCTGATAAACTGTGGGAATTTTCCTTACAAAAACAAAACTTAAATTAATTTTTACATCAATAAAATGGGTGATTTCTAAAATACTCAACTAACCACAATCTATCGTGCACTTTTTGTGTGAGAAACAAACACAGATTGCAACAAATTGCATCAAAGAATACTTCTTAGGACAATACCCATAAATTGTAATAAGTCAATCAAACATTCAATTTTATGTGTGTATGTTTTTTGTAGGCTTTTAATTTTTAGTTTAAAAAAATCCGAGATCGTGTCTTTCGCAATTATATTTTAAGTCTTGCAATCTAATTTTCACAATTGTTAATTTGATCAGTTATCATAAAATGGAAAGAAAAAGAAAACAAGACATCTTTCTGTTCATCTTCATCGCCATCTACACGTCACTCTTACCCCCAAATGGTTCTCGATGGACATATAAGAACATACAATGTACATGAGTGCCTCTTTTACTGTGAATTATTAATATGTCATGAACTACTGTACATGTAGGCAGTCACCATTCTAATTTTTATACCTTAACCTTCATTCTATCTATTCGTATCAGATCTATGTGGCATTTCTTCAACATAATTTACCGATATACACTTCTCCTTAACATAGGTATATCTATATACACATTTCATATTGCCCAGTCGGCTTAAAGTAGCCCGAAGCCTCACAGTCGTCCACTTCAATGTTCTTAGTGCTGCTGGTGCATGCGAGTTGAGACTGATACGCTGGAGAATGGAGTATAAATTTCGAGCTGCTTTGGAGCACATTTGTCATTGAGCGACCCGCTACAAGCATCTTGGAGGTATACTTGAACGCCGTGTTGAAGAACTTGTACCAAGGAATCCGCACAAAACAAGATTGTTTTAAGCACAAGACAACCTATAAATAATAAATAATGCTTGAGATATGGATGAGAGATGTGCAGACGTGAGACAACGTTCTTTGGGGACTTCGAACATATAGGATTTACTAAGAACAGAATAGAGATGCGATAATGATTAAGACGATAAAGATAACCGAATAAATTAAAAATGTTTTACTTGATCTTTTCACCTCATACGGTTCGACTGTCATAGGGTTTCTTTATGGCCATTCTTCAAATTCGATAAGTGTGCGCGTTCTTCACGTCTTGTTTTACATGTCTCTTACTGCCTTTACGCGTTTCTTTATAATATTGCGTGTGCTCACTACAAATCAGATTAATTAATTTGATTAAAAAATAATTTCTTGTCTGTATGTAATGCTGTGATGTATTTCTATCGTGATGAAGATCAATGAACAGTTATGGTATAGAAATCGTATAGAGTAAAGTTGATTAACGAAAGGTGTTTTCCTCGTCCTAATAGATTATTAATTGTTATGATTGCAACACAAGTTTTTCACAGCATATGTTGAGCTGTCGAGCATGAAAAATTATTGTCACGTTGTGTAAACTTTGCGATTTCCAAAAGTCTCGTCGCATTGCTTAAATGTGTGACCTCAAAGCAGCGTGAGAGCAAAAGTGAAGTCTGAAGTCAAAAACAAGTTAAACGCTTAGACTTAGGCACAACATCACACACGCCACCCACACGCCTGACAGATAATCGTATACATAATCGGTCAGAAAAACCATAAAAGGCACACGAACGGTTGTAGCTAAGTGAAAATCACGCCGCCACAGCTGGCAGATTTATTTCCCTTTATACGTAAGTGTGATAATGTGTAATATATTGCATGTGATTACGAAGGCGCGCGCTGAAACGAGAAAGTGTCCGCATTAGATTGAAAACTAATCACACGATATAGAAGTGCAGCGAATTTAAAACGACTAGACTCGTCATAAGTCTGTCTCAATCCTTGCACCTATCAATCGTCTGCACTTATCCGTAAGCCAGACCTGTGACGTTGTGGTTCGTCTCGCCATTTCAATTTTGATACGCACATACGAATATTATTATCGATTGCATTGCAAAAACAGCACACACACACACACACACACACACACACACGCACTTACCGTTCGATAACCTTAATTTAGATTGTCGGTCTCATCACTGTCTTTCTGTTTGTGTTTAATGCAGATAATCGCAACCCCCCACCCACCCCGTATTAGTACGGCTGATACCCTCAGACGACACACATAGTCGTCTCCTATAATGGCATACATGTGGAATTTGCAATCAGAAATTACCGCAATCGTCCAAGTCTCGACGCATAATCATAGGTATTGTGCATATAAAGCGGACACATGTAGATTATATATTGCACACTCATGCCCGCAATTAGGTCGCTCTGGCGAATGGCACAGACGTCTGCTGCCTTGGCTGGGGCTGTTGGGAAATCAGGCAAGGAATTATAAATCAACGCCAGAATTGTGTGTGGAAAACAAACGAAACACGTGCTCGCTAATCAATAATGTCAATTAAAAATGTATTATGACTTATGCGCCTGGTCTGACACGGACTTCGGACATACCAACTGAAACTGTTGCAAAATAGCGTCTCGGTGTCGCAATAGGACGCGTGCAGAGGGCGCAATTCTGATGCATACATATTATTACTGTATGCCACTCTGCTTTTTACACACTTAAAAATAGATGGAGGTTGTTGTGGACAATAAGAAGTGGAGCAACTGCTTCGTAACAGATAAAGCGGCCAAAGCATTTTCCACCCGAACGATTTATGGCAGGCGTTCTCCGTGGATGTGTGTTTATGGTCTCAAGAGCATATTTAGTACAAAGTTGCATATCTCGTTCACTTTCAAAGTGTTTATACAGAAGTACGTTTGGCGAGAAGAAAAGAAAAGGAAGTGCACGACACACACAAACTGTGGGAAGTGTCTTCTCCCGCAGTAGGAAGCGACAACGCGACTTAGAGGGAGGAGGCTGATATGAAAAAAAAAAATTATGATCAATGTCTTTCTTTTGAGTGAGCATGCTATCCGGTAGACACACAGCGATGGTGAGCTGGAGAGGCTTAAGGCTCTTGTGCAAAGTAACATAGGACGAAAAATAAAAGGACGCTCGAGGACGGGACGTAATGGGGTCGTCGTGCGGCGATAGAGATAAAGCGACGCAATATATGTACGACAGTTTGCTACTGCTGCTGAGGCATTGGGGTGGACTACAAATCTGTTGCAAGATAACACAGCTTCTGAGGGTGGTAGTGCAGGGAAAAGATCGACTGGAATGAATTGCTAGAAAAAGTTTGCAACATTAACGGAAACATGAAAGAAAAATTATAATTCTGGGGGAAAGTTCTGTATGTTTCGATTTGATGTGCGTATGTTGCAACTTTGTTCGGTTTTGTCAAATACAAAATGGGTCATCACTTGACTTAAGTAAGTAATGCCCTCGATACTTTATAGCAAAAAGGATTGGCTTAATATTGTGAAATTCGCATGGAAACGAGCAGACGTGACGGCGCGGCGCGGCGCGGCGACGCGCCTGTTCGCATGCAGTGTCGTAAAGAACCACTTCAAGATTGATCACCACACGCACGTCGCTTCACTTCACACAGTCCACCGCACAGAAGCACCAGACCCAGAAGCCAAACGCCTGTCCTCCGTCATCACAGCCTCTGAGTTCTGAATAATTTATAAACGCCCAAAGCAATGTTTTAGCTCACCACGCAACTCGACAATAATTATTGTCATTTATATATTCGGCAGCTTATGCTTATCTAAAACGAATTCCAGCCAGCAACAAATTGATGACACCAGCACTTTACAATAAATTATCGCGGGCACACATGTTGCCTGCGTATAGTCACACCATGCAAAGTACTTACATCAGCCATATAAACATTGTTTTAGGCGTCCAAAATATTTTGTTAGCTAAAAGTGTCAACGATCATCCGAATGCGAGAATCGTAACTACTTGGCGTCAGCATAAATTAATGCACCAACGTTGTTGATTGCATCTCAATCAAGCGAGCAAAACAAGTCCGAGTGGCCCAAGAGGGCAGAGCTCGCGGTGGCGACACATGTGATGCTCGCGAATATATTGTTATGTTCTCGCTATCGGGATTACACAAGACTCAATACAGTTATTATTATAATTGTGCTGGATGATTTATGGTCACACAAATAGCTTTATTGGGTGCTTGATATGTGTAAAAATGTCTCCACTCATTCAATTGGAATTAGTATAATAATAATTGGGTTAATAAATATGTCAAAATATTGCAATAAATTAGCTCATATATGCAAAACTCGTATATGTTGCACGCTTAAACAACAACCAGAAGAGTGGCGCTAGTCTATTTGCATGCTGTTAGCCGTTACTGTGATGGGGAGGTTCATTTATGTTCATTTTATGATTAATGCGTTGTAAATTGTTGCATTGACACCCGAATAGAGGATTGGGAAGCTTTGTTGGGAGTCTATTGACCAAGATATGAATTTTAATGGAAATGTTAATTTCATTTTGGACATGTAGTGACTATACATTAATTACAGAATGTTCAAGATTTCTTATGTAAGAAAGGAGTATAAGGCTGGGGACATTAATCTTAGCTTGATTTTATCTCTTTGCGCAACAATGACCATAACAGTTTACAAGTGATTAGAGTGCCTTCAATAATGTGTTCATTCAAGAGATAAGATATTATATATACAATTTAAACTGTGCTCATTCAACAGTCAACACGATTTTCTATTTAGTTCAGAGTGATAACATATTATAAATATAATTAATATGATGAAGAATCTGCAATTGTTAAAATTACATAATTGTAAGGAAATTTTCCCAAGAAATTCGAAATATTACATTAATAAGCGCATTGAAATTAGCTTATTTCAAGTTGTTATACTTAACCTTACTATAAAATGTTATTAATTGCTGTTTACTACATCCAATTTGCATGCATTCATTAACAATGGAGTTTTTATTGATTGATTTGCAACGTGATTTTACAACTACTTAACAACATAATATATGTCTTCTACAATCGTCATTTTGTTGCAAAATTACGTTCACTCGTGACCAATTCCTCTATAGCTAATGTAATTTTCTCAATGGATTCAATGCATTAATCGGCATTAGTTAAATCTAATAGGATATTAAAGACAGTCAATGGCCATAAATTGCATAAATTGTGTTATGAATCATGCTATTCAAGCGATGCAAACAAGGTGTTGTTACTTGTTGTGGCTTGTGAAATAGAAATTAATATTTATTCACCGGGAACTTGGTAATAATTTATATTTCTATTGATTGTTACTGCATAATAATAATAAGTAACGATGATGAATAATACATTTTTTTGAAAATAATTATCACCTAATAAACTATAATTACTTTTTTTTCCATTACATTAAAAACTAATTTTAATCAAACATTTAAGACCCAAGGCAAATAAATGGATTGACGAAAATGCAATTTTTTTCTTTAATTGTCGAAATTAAAGGGTCTAAGCTAAACTTATTGAAACTTAATTTTTTTCAATATTTTTCACTATTATGTTTTAATTGTTTCTAAGATTTACAACCAAAGACGAATCTTGTTACACTAAATCTTATAACGTCTGAAATTATTGAACTCGAATTCTCAAAATGCTATAAAAAAATATTGCTACCGTATTTAATTAGACCTTTCCAATATAACAACGCCATAAAACATGTAAGCTCGGTTTAATGAAGTCAAGTCAGTAGCATTTTAGCTTAATTTAAATTACATCAATTTAATGGGCAGAAATAATTGATAATAATGAATTTGCAATGCAGAAAAGTGCATTTACCCCAAAGTTCGATGCCAATCAATATTATGATACGTACATTAAAACCAATGTGCACCATAAAAGTTTACTGTCTAGCTCTCTTTTGTTTTAAGTTCTTGAAAATGCAGCTCAGATTTTCAAAACTATTTCCACATTAATTGCCAAAGTCATAAAGCGAATGGGTCAACATAGGAGCAGAGATTACCTGTATGTTGGTGCACGGCTCTTGCGATTACAGTGGCAGCAAGACGTGTCAACGAGTGTTTTCCATACTGCATATATTTTATGTTTATGATTTACAAAACCAATTATTTTGCTTTAATTGCAAACGGTGGCATTTTTAAATCAACGGTTCTATTGTAATTAAAAATGTTCTTAGAAAAGTCATAGGAAAATCCATTAGAATTTGAAACGCTGGCTATAAAATGAGTTATATTATTAATGAAAGAAATACACGTTTACAGATTAAAGTACCAAGTTGTCTTGGCTCTGCTTTAGTCTTGATTCTATTGAAGGTTGAGTTTTAAACTATATAATTACATTTTGTTAACTATATGAATAATTATTCGATCCCAAACCATGCAACTGTGTGTGAAAATCAGACTAAAATCAATAATTTTTTATCGTATCCAACTCACGCGATATTTATTTAATTAGTATTTTTCTTTTCAGACTAAAATATATACTTGGCTTAAAATCGCACGACGGCGACGGCAGCAACATAATAACTGCATGTTATATGGTGCAGTAGATGCAGCAAACAAGGTAACAACATTATTTCCTATACAAACTCACATACATGCAATGATGCATAGAAGCATAAATAAATGCTAAAAGCATTCTTAGAGAATGGCTGTCTGGTCGCAGCGGTGGCAATAATAAATAAATTAATTAAATGCATTTTACATCATCGCAGCTACTGTGCATCGTTCGCTAACAAAAAGAAACAATTATTGCGCCTAACAATATAATCATAGAATTTATATCTAAATCTTGCACTCCATAACCACACAAGACATGATAAATGGACCAACAAATTTTGTCGCCCACTTCCCCACTCACCCTCTTTCCACGTTCTCCTACAGCGAAACTTCTTAAAGAAATGCATAAATTGTGGTCAGAGGTATATATTATGAGTCCCTTCTGCAATGGGTGAAATTTATGCGAATTGTGCTCCGCCGTGGTACCTACAATGAAAGGCAAATAAGTGCGTCGAGGATAGCCCAACAAGTCCGCCCACGGAGCAGTCTAGCGTGTCCCATGTGTCGTCTGTGTGTACTGAAACAACTATATTTTTAATGTGGCCATTTATTTGTGCATTTAAACGTTATTCTGCTTACAAATTTATTAATAATCGAAGATAAATTGGACACACGGTGAATCGTGTATTGTCGCATTAATATACAAATATGGCCTGGCCGTCTGCTGCGTTTTATTGCAGTTTACTGGCAGTACATTCATCTTCGGCATAATTCCAAGCAGTCGCGCGCAACTACATAATTCTCATCGACACGCGTATTAATCATAATTCATGTGAGACTCCTCCTTTTATTGGTAGGTAATTTAGAGGCGAATAATAAATATGTTTGCTCGTTTAGTTGTTGGATAGTTGGCTGTTAGGTTGGCGAATTTCAAAATCAGCTAAGATGCGACGCTTTTTCGCGTACATACACACAAATGATGAAGTGTTTGGCATTTGTGTTTCATATAGGCAATTGTGTTCGCTAACACTGTAAACGTCTTCAATGAGATTGAGAATGGCATGGCTGCTAAAAATATATAAACATTGAAATACGCAATCGTTAAGCTCAGCGCTGTACTTAACTAGAGGAAATGGTAAAGAATAATTTCGTAAAATACACATAACTTTTAAAAGCAAATCGAGACGCGAATTTTTAATGAAGTATTCGCGGTTAATGCAAGCCGCCGAGTATATGATAATCTCTTTGCCACACAATACGATGGTTGATGGTGGCACCACGTTAAGTATCAACCGTAAAACATTTCCGGCTTTTGCGATATTTTTTTGGCGGCTCATCGTTCTGCCTCCCGACACAATCACAATAGATAGAACACTCGCGGTTGATTGTTATGGTTCCTAACAAATTGACTTGATTGAATTTTACTCTAATTTCGGGTACTTTAATTGTTACTGAATTAAGAGCTTAAAGCGGCTATATAACGGATTAGGGCAGTAAAAAGAGTATTAAATGTTAAATTAACAATTTTGTAACCACTTTTGATCCAAAATTGAATTGATAATGTTTTATCTTGTTTATAAAAGTGGTAAAGTTTAATGGTGGTTATAATGTTTCCTCTAGACTGGCTTTATTTTCAATCGTCAACAATGCATTTTAAAATTTCAGCAAACCATTCAGCTTCATGTAAATAAAGGCAATTATTAAATAACTAAATTCGTAATTTATAAAAACACAAAGAAGTGAATGACTTTTAAAAGTTATACAATCTTAGATATGTCGTAAAACAAAAAAAAAAAAGCTGACTCAGTACCGTCAAAAAAGTGGAATAGTTATTTCATTTATAAAGTTTATCTGCAATCGACCAATGAAACATGCAAATTTAATATTAATTACAAAGCTATATACAAAACAAACATATTAATCATTCACGGCTATAAATCATTTTCTATATGAAACTTTCTACATGAAACGTCCAATAAATACCAAACAAAACAATTTATTGATTGGGTCGCTGCAACTCATGCAACATCGTCTCACATACGGAACTAATCAACACCTCATCGCCACCACTTTTGCATTCTAACGAACTCTTATACCATAGAAAAGTGAACATGCAAAATACCAATTTCGTTAATGTTCCGTGCAGTGTCATCATTACACATTGTGACAATTGCTGCTAATGCACAAACTCAATTGTAGCGAAGGAGAATGCACAAATACAAACACTCGAACCGATAATATGAAGATTCATGTTTATGCGATGTCTGGAACATTGTGTCAGTGAAAATTAATCAGATTCTATTAAAAATTACCGACAGATCATAAATTATCCGCAACTCTTCTCCCCACATGCGAGTAAATTCTATTCTTTGCCATCATATCGGGACCGTTGCACCGCTTTCATTTAAAAGATTGCTTGCAAATTTATTGCTTCTTCACACATGACAAAGATTTCCTGTCACTACAAACCACCACCCAAGTGTCAGCATTGTATGGTGTAGCGCATTAAGGTTTGACTCGCAAAACACACCCTTTCCACCCCCCGACTTCCCTGTGTCAGGAGCTTTTGTGCAACATTTTGCGGTGTACAAATTCTAAAGCGTCCTGAGCAAATGAATCATTTTTCTTCTCGTGAGCTGTTCAATTTCCTAATGTCTTGAATCGCTTCAATTCATGTCAGCTTGATGCTGATAATTTCTTAATATATTATGTGCGGGGTTAAGATTCTAAGATGCTAACTATGTGTATAAGAAATCCCCACCATCCCGAAAAGAAGCAGAGCTGGAGCCATTTAATATAATGGAGCCGCTTAGCAACACCAAAAGTGAAATCAAACTATATATGGATCAAGGGAAAAATCCATTAGTTTTCCATTTTGATTGCGAAAAAAAAACATTGTATAAAACCGATGTTTTTATTTTATCCACTCACTCCCTTGGAACCATCCATCCTACAATCCACATATACAAAAGGAACATTTAAGAACAAAAAGCAGAGGCAACAACGTGAAAAGGAAAAGAACCGAAACGGTTCAAATCGTGTCAGACACAAATTCACGCTTGGAGTAAAATCATTAATCAACCAAGAACTTGTCTGCGAGCTCTCTGGCCCCTGGGCCCTGCCCCCGTCTTATATGCGCGGATATGTACGGAGTCCGTATGTAGCTTAACTCCTTGTTCACGACGAGTCGATCCCTTGCCGCATTCCCGTGCGTCTACATTTGTAGAGCGTCTGAAATATGATTTCAAGGCCGCAAGGAGTAGAACAGCTTCAGTACAACTTACAAAATGGCAGAGCAGCAGCAGCAGCAGCAGCAGCAGCACATCCTTTTAGGGATTTCAGGATTTACCGCTGACAAAACAGATAACAAATTGTATTTTCTAGATGCCAGTGGATGATGCGGGGCGTTGGCATTGCTGCGTCCGGATCACGCGGATGACTAGCTTCGTGTGCCAGTATGTCTATGTGAAAGAGAACTCAATTTGTTGTCTAACTAGTGAATGTCTTAAGGGTTTGCTCATGAACTTATAATTGACAATTGGTCACACGCTGTATGAAATGACATAAAACAAAACCCGCACATTCGTCACATATGTTATAGGCCCGCACATGACCTGGAAGAAATACAACAAACAAAGGTGTGTTCTGGTTTCATTAGATGGGAGTGAGTGGAACGCAGGGGCTGGGATACAATATTCCGAAAACGTTACACAATTACAGTTCATTATAGGTCAAAGCATATAAATATTCAACATACTGAACACATAATTATTGTTTCCCACATCATTTATTAGGGTATATTTTTTATGATTCCCTTTCAATTCCGACTCTTCCCGGCACGGTCGCGGTGTGGCCTCCAATCATTATATTACATTTCGCCTAGTCTCTTTTGTATACTTCGAGAGGTTTGCAAAGTCTTTCTGCCACCGCCGTCATCGTCGCCGCTTCCTCACAAACAAGTCACAAAATTACGAATTATAATAATCAATTCTGTAAATTATTGCGGCAATGCGAGAAGAGAAGCCGCGGCGCGCACTTTTGACGGTCCCTGACGGTTATAATAATTGTTTCCCAAATTTTTATTGTTATACTTTTTCGCTTCTTGTCTTCATTTTCAGTTAATTCTCGTCTTCATATCGTTAAGACGCGCCAAACAATAGGCGCGTATTACGGTCTTCCCTTCATCATCCAAATGAAAACGCATAAAAAATACTTAAAAGAAATTAGTGCGTAATTTAATTGTGTTTTATGTGCATCCTCCACTCCTCCGTTCCGCGTTTCAAAGGCATCATGTGCGTATATAATGTGTATAAACGCACAAACAAAACAGACTCGCAACATCAAAAAAACAAAAGTACTTGACGAGAAAAACGACGTCTCAATTGTAATGAGATTCAGATTTTTAAGATTTCTTTCAATATGATGCAATTAAAACATAAATGGATACAGTAAAATACACACCAACACAATCGAGACGATGGTCTAATTAGACCAGTTCTTGATGATGATGAAGTGATTGGGAAGGCCACTTGGGATTGTTCGAATGCACTTGACTTGAGAACTAGGGCGGATTTAAATGCTGTATGGATGAATGATGTGCCAATTGGAGGAGCGATTTCAAGTAGTAAAAAATAATGTAAATTAAATGTGAGATTCAAATCGAACTGACCTTGAATTTAAGTGGAAATTGGATAAGACCAATCAATCCCAACGAACACATTTCAATTAAAAATAAGTAATTGGAATTACTAAAGTATACGATGACAAATTAAATACTTTAAACTGATTGACATTTGTTAAATCGATATATAAGGATAAAACCAGATAGCATCGTGTAAATTATCTAAGATTTTAGCGAGATTGTCGAAGACCTAACTAGCTGGTAGTTGTAACCCTGACAATTTGAAATAAAAATTAATTGCTAACAGAAGTACGAACATTTACCATTGAATTTTGAGTTTTGAAAATCATTAATTTTTTTATTTAACTTTGTGATGATAAAAGCTTAATCACAATTCCGTTGAAAAAAAAAACAAATAACAATCCATGGGAGATTGAGAAAGACATGGCATTCGTCGAGCAGGTCATTTAACATTTCCTCCACATCCATTAAAACGCAAGTATTGTATACTTTTAAACCTGGATTGAATAAATTAAAAATTTATAGCACCGTTTACGACATCACTGACAATTACAAGTGAGAACATTTTTTTTTACTGTAATAAGGTGCCCTAATAAAAACATAATACTATGTAAACAGCCGCCCTCCCCAGCCATCATAAAGCGTTCTAGTTGTACAGAACTCATCCGCGATCGTAAAAAGTGCGTTTTTAAATCAACGTCGTAAATGGCCCAGTTACTGTTGTAATGGACAAGACGCGACACTTTAGACGAGCATATAAATCGCCTGCAATGCATTCGAATTCATCGCGATGATAAAAATGCATAGAGATCCCCTGCAGAGGCAGATCACAAGAGCGCCTACAATGCAATAGTCAGACGCGAATGCAACGCGTACACGCTAAAATAGGATTATGTACTAAGGAAGAAAATATCTTCTGAGCCACACATCACTTAAGAAGCTAATCAAAAGAATATTAAACCTCGAATGTGTAAGCATGAACATCTCTTGAAACACTTATGGCATAATATTGTCCGTTATGCTCCACATAAAACGCATATGTGCGTTTTGTACTCGCTATATGCGACTAAACGGAGAGGGCTTATTAAGCCGCTTGGATAGGCCGAAGCGAGCATAAAAGCCGCACGTACAGAAAGCGCCCCAAATTCAATGCGTCGCGTCGCGTCGCCGCGCCGCGCCGTCCTTCAAGTAGTTTATCGGTTTATTTGTGGCGGTTGTTGTTGTAGTTCCAAATGAATTAGATACTTCAAATCTATCACATACTTTAAGCGCTAAAGAAGATTATTAACTCAAAATTGTTGTGCAATCAGCTGGGGCTTTATGCTGTGGCACATGCATTAAAACGCGTTACCCCATAAAGCCATACATCTTGAAGCTGGCTCATTTATTCTATACAAGTAGATTTTTGAATAGGAGCTGCCAGTGCACGCAGTCGTAAAAACGGCGGAGCGTGGAAATGAGCGATGAAGGAAATATGATTTGGAACATTTTTTATGAGCCCCGAGCATGGAAATCGTCGCTCCGGATGGCATATGTAGCTCGCATATATTCACATATCGGCGACAGTCATCGACGTCTTCAAATAGCGCAGCGTGTGCATTTCGTGCGGCCACGTCACACATGTGAACCGCGGAGGGACACACTCACATGAGCAAGACGAACTTTGTTGGGCTGCAACAGGCTTTAAATATTGAAAGCAAATTTTCCTATATCGACAATATTTTTATATGAACTCGCCTTATATGCGTTTTATTTGACGCGTTTTATTTTCTTGAAGCCGTTTCAGTTTTATTCGATTTCACTTATTATTTTTTGTGTTATTTATTTCACTTCTTCTCAGTGGGCATTAGGCCTAAATTTCAACGATTTTATGATCTCGGTTATGTGTTATTATTAACAAGCGTGTGCGGCAAATGGACTGAATAGGAGGGAGTTTTTTCTTTTATTTTTTTCAAATGCGTTTGTCATATAATCTTCAATGGCGCGGATGCCATCACTTGTGTAAACGTTGATATTGTTATTAAATTATTTTATTAAAATCATATCTTTTTTATGTCGCAATCATAAATAAGCGAGTCTTCTCATGTTCAGGCCGTAAACGAAATTTTCTCCCTGGATATATTCTCATTTAATGCAGCCAACGAAAGCAAAAGCTAAGGAAGTTGTAAACCAGCATAATTTGGATATGAGTTTTTGGTGTAAAATAAAAGTTGTTGGCTATATCTTTATGTGATCTCGGGCATTTAAACTTTCAACTCGAATTTCGCAACATGAAACTCATAATTTCCATAACTAATTATTGTTGCCTATCGCTTAGCAACTGGATGCACTTGTGCAATGCGTTAGTCATGGCACCTATAGGGCATGATGAATGCATGCTCGGCACTAACATCGCACTCAGCAGTGATGAGCCAATTTACATATTTGAGATGCATAATCA
>JANSTS010007931.1:0-10041 GCA_026546915.1 Sylvicola fuscatus | reverse complement strand
ATCGTTTTTTTGAAAAAAAATGTTCGATCTTTGTGGGACGTATATAACTAAAAACAAAAAAAAACAGTGAATGGCAGAAAGAAGACATATATGTACATAGAAATGTGCTGCGGTGGTACGATGCTTTGCATATGGTATGCAAAATACCCTCCACGCAGCATAAGAAACGCATGTGTTAAGACATTTGGCACAACATATTAATACACACAAACACACACACGCATCCCGCCATATCTGTAACACACGCTTTGCATATTCTCGTGCGCGGCGCGTCAAGGTAATAATAGCCTCCGAACGGGGAATATGATGTCGTTACGTCGTTTTATATTGAATTTAATTTGTTTTCACATATGAAGTATTAAAATCCCATGATCACGTGAATTATGCGTCCTCACCACACGCGAATTCGCACAAGTGCTGTTTAATGAGAGACCTTGAGCCTTTTTTCTCGCTTTCCTCTGCACGCCATGTACAACGTCCAAATTCAGGCCGGATTCCATCCCGCGTCAGCTGAAACTCGGGAATATCCGGCGACCGGAAGTGCTGGCGGAAATTTAAATGTTTTCAATGTGTATACACTTTCTTTACGCTTCATAGTTTTTCTGGCATTTTGGAACGCTCCTTTCGTTCGTCCAGCAGAAGCCCATCCATCTACTTGTGTACGACAGAGTACACTGAATCCGCGTGTTAGCGGAAGAGCTCGCGGCACACATTCACAGGGTGCGTCGAGGAGTCAAGTTAGGGAAGGTCCGGTACACGCGGAAGAACAAAACAACTCGGCGCGTTGTATCGTCATCATAATTAATTCTCGCAATTTAATTTCAAAAGAAAATTAAATGGCTGTATAGCCAAGTCGAGTTGTGAACAAGCGAAGAACCCAGCCAAGTGGAAGTGGCGGCCGGTAACGGCCAAATTGGGTATGTGGGTGGGGGGGATGGCTGGAGGTTGATGATCGTGCTATGGATGCTTTAAAAGTGGCTGTTGTGAGATGAGAAGTGTTGTGTCGAGCTGGGGGTGTTGTGGCACAACACTTTGTGATGCCGTCGTACATATGTACCTTTTGTATTATATAGCTGGCTCTTGCTTGCTGACTTTGTGATTAATTAAAGTAATTTCCTTTAGCAGTTTGACGTCAAAGAAATGCGCGCTCCATTCAGCTGGCGGTTGAAAAGTTACAAATAAAAGTTATTGCCTGCGGGCAACCATTTCATTTCTGTCATTTGTCTTTGGTTGGGCGAATTTCCATGCTTTCGGGTTATATGGCCATAAGCAATAAGCATAATCTCGAAACTCACTTACATGTATTAACATTTTAAATGAGCTTCATTCCCTTTTTAAATATATAAGTTATTGCATGTGGTCTCTTAATGCGTTCAGTCGGTTCAAACGTCCAAATGTGGTTGTTGTAGGGATTAAAATTATTTTATAGTGGCGCATACATTTTTTGTGTGTGTTTTTGGAACCCTGTCGTGTTGGGTCATTATTTAGGATCAAGGTGGAAGTTATAGGGAAACGTTAAACCGTTGATTTTGTAACCAA
The DNA here is from genome assembly GCA_026546915.1 of Sylvicola fuscatus. Lineage (NCBI taxonomy): Eukaryota > Metazoa > Arthropoda > Insecta > Diptera > Anisopodidae > Sylvicola > Sylvicola fuscatus. The sequence continues at coordinate 8,502 of JANSTS010007931.1, read as the reverse complement.
AGGTGACAAATGAAATATTTAAAAATAAAATTCATCCTAAAAATTTCCAAATATAAACAATGACATATCATCAATTAATGGCGCCGCTTTAAAGCCCACAAAAGCCGAAGTTTTTACATTTTTAAAATCCTCTTAACCGGCACAGCCGCAGCTTAACTTCTGTGCCACATATTGCAGCCGCCCGAACTGAGGCGAGATCCCAGTCTCCTTACGACTGAACCTATCGACGACGACCCATTTGGTGCCAACATTTATATGACTTATGACAAATATCACATTTACCGCCAACTGCCAGATGGATGGAGATGGATTTCGCCAATATGGACGAGGATAACATGACGTTGGTGTACGTGGCCATTTATAACGCACTGTACGTCTGTGTTTGTATGAATTTGACTGCCAAATACATCATATGCGGCACACACATACGAGAGTACGTGTGTTACTAAATAATGATCATCCGAAAAAGGAAATGATATCCTGAAATGAGCTGGGTGATGCTGGCTGGCTGGCTGGCAGTTTGTGCGAAACGTAAGGACCAAATGTGAATACATGGGAATGCGTCACTCATACACATATGAATGTGTGTTCATATGCTCATATGCATAATGTATACGCGTGCTACAAATACATATGCAGTATTTGAAGTGTATCTAGTTGGAAGGCGTTTCCCATGGCAATAAATCTTATCGGATTAGCCGCCTATTGTTTGCTTTGATAAAAGCAAAAGTACTTTATCTGCGACTGTGGGTCCCATTCAAATATTTATGGGTAGCACAGTTGCACAACAGGCGCGCTGACGGCACAAGGATCAGATGCCAGCCAAGTCGATGGCGATTTTGGTATTCGAGCCTATACAGATCGGGTATTTATACATTTCACTTTGGCCCATCAATCGGACCCTTTTCAACTATAATAGTTGAGTCGATTCACAATTTAATAATAATAATTGTTGATATTCAGTAGTCGGCATTGACGGTGGCGCGCGGTTTCAACCCTTAAAGAAAGGCCAAAGGGTCGAATTGCTTACAAATTGGTGCACGGCACACGCCAGACTTAAATTGATTTCTATATAATTTACAGCCGTCTGGAGAGATGGTTTTTTGTTCGTTATTATTGTGTTTAGTATTTTCACACAGATTGAACAATTTTGCATCCCCTTGTAGAAATCCGAACGCGATAATTTCTTTAATTGAATTTTGTTAGTCTAAAAAATGATTGTGTACTTGAACCGAAAGTGGGCTGCAGTCTGCAAGGAGTCTAAATAAATACTTGACTGTTGACACTGCACAACACAAGCAAAGTGTGACGTGAGAATTTGGGGTGCACGCGCATACAAACCACAGGACTCTGACTTTTCAATGCAATACGGTTCAGGGATACGGTCATCAAACATGAAAAAGGAGGGAGTGGTGCGGCAGTACCCATATATGTTACACACAAAACAAGAGACACAACCGCATCATAGAGTTTATGATATTTGTGTGAAAACAAATTGCAACCATTAGCCATAAATCAGGATACAGCACGTCTCCTCCGGTGCTCAAACTCCTCTGCAACCCATTGACCATCCGAGAATATTATTTGACCACATTGCCAAACAAAGCCTGCAGATATTTGCCGTATCCATGTCGCAGTGGGACCGACAGAGTCCGTTTACGATTATACTGGCGATGGAGACAAAACTTTTCACGTTACTTCTTCTTCTTCTTGCTTGCTTCTTATTCTTATTCAATGTCTTTTTTATTCGGCGCTGTTGTTGTGGTTGGGGTTTTCGCAAAGATTAAAGTTTGGCTTCGAGTTTAATGATTTAAAAATGCGAAAATAACATTTTTTTTTGTTGTTGCCCGACCGGCCATGAATGCGGGTGGTGGGTGGTTTTGCGGCCGAAAAGTTTGAACGGAAAAAATATCATTTTTATCGGTTAAATAAAACTCCAATCCCCATAAGATGAACTTTAATAGGGCGTCTCTATCAAATTTAGTGTCTCTCGGATTTCTTATCACTTTCACCTTCCAAAATAGAAAGTTTCGGTTTCTTTTTTTGTTTTCTTTTTTGTAGAAACATTTTTATATTTTCAATCTTACAATCGCAGATTAACGAGTTATTTGGCCTTTAATGAATTTTATTCCAAGGCCAGATTTACATTTTTTTTTGTTTGAGTGCTAGAATGTTTATGTTTAAGTCTAAAAATAAAAAAAAATATTTTAAAAATAATTTAAGGACTATAAATCCAAATAAAAATATCTGTATGACATGAATTGACGTCATTAGTATCTTGATATAACATTCAAGTTGATGTATTTTTAGATTTGTATAAGGATCGTGCGGGCATAATATGCTCGACGCTCGTGTCTCATACATTGTGTGTAGCATAAATGACATCTGTTGATTGTTTGCGCCAGATATCATTAGGAAATGTGGTTCTTGAGGACGAGGCCTGCATATTTCATAATTATGTGACATTAAATGCTTTCAATGTATGAAAGCATGTCCCAACCATTCCGTCTCGCACAAACTTTGTGCGCCGAAACTTTCTGACTGTGATTTTGCCATAAACATCGTAATGCGAGTGCGTACTGTGTGGCAAATGGCAATAACATACTCATACGCGAAGCAGATAAAATGTAATGTGAATATTTTAGTGTATAATATCAGCATAGGTGTGCTGACTATACAGAGTGGTTAGTCATAAAATGTATACAGCCAGTAAAGGTGCGAATACAATTTAAATTTTACAAACAATCCATAAGATGTTTTATTTTTTAATTAAATAAATTTTAATATTAGGAATGCGACAAAAATGTATTTTATAAGTGGCCAAGTACACCCTGTACCGTTCATAGAATTGTCATCAAAATTGATCCACGTAATAGCAATACTAAAGTTAGTTACAAAAATAAGTCGGCAACTCAATAATAAATGCCATTAACAGAATTTTTAGGATTTTGCTTTCCATTCTCATAGAAAAACTTTACTTGTTGGATCATTTTTCTTTGCCCCATTATTATTATCGTTTTATATTCGCACTCGGACATATGTGTCGACCTACATGTGCTAGTGTCGAGCACATATAGATTGGTTATAATTTTTTTTCCTCTCCATGCCTATGTAGTTCCGATGTAGATATCATCTAGAACTGTCCCAGTGCGTTAATAAATCGAATAAATGTTGGTCTGCCTATCAGTTTTGGGCATGGTAATATTCGCTCCTTGTATCTTGATATTTTCACACAGCGAGGGCCGAGCATAATGTTGGCCAACACCGCCACTATGTAGTCGTCTACATGGGTGTACAGATAAGATATGGGGTAAGCAGAGGAAGCCAAGTTAAAAAAAAACATAGCCAGAAACTAGAAGTTTCGATGAAGTTGGCTGCGATAGGAAGTGGGAGGACGGCTAAAGGACATCTTACAGCCATAGTTTATTACGTGTTTACACAACTTAATGTGTGTGGATATGTTTTCGACACATTTTTCGGCAGCTAAGATGAGTGTTTGTGTGTTAGTGACAAAAAAATTGAAGTAAAACCATAAAACAAAATGATAGAGCAAGAAGCTAAAGGGCCACCGTAAAGGTGGCATAAAAGAATCTCATAGGTTATGATCGTCTTTAAGTGCTGCTCCGAGCTTTGTGAGCACTCTGATTCTTCGGTAGATATTTTAATACTCGCAAAACTAAAGGGAGATAAAAAGAAGTTTGAAAAATTACAAATTTTAAAAAGGTTCATTTCATTCAAGTTTTCTCTTAATAATAATCGTATAATGCGTAAAAATTGACGATGTGCCTTAAGGAGTAAAGTCTAAAAGCATCTTCATTATATATAATTCTATTCATTAGTCAGTTTTAATACTTTCTATAAAAGCGCAGAATTAAAAGGCTTCGCGGAATACCTGATGTCTGTCACAAGCAGAATAATCTTCTACCTTGAGTGTAGCAAATACTCGTCATTAACAAAAATCAAGAACGTGCGTCTTTAATTAATTACCATAACCAAAGTCTATAACAAATTTGAATGTCTTGTGTATATTAAGATTAATTTCAGTATCTATGGGCATTTTCAAGTGAAAATTAATTATTAGATGAGGTTTAGCGATTTTTACCGTGGTACGATAGCATTTTTGGGGAGGATGAGTTGATTTTGTGTGCAGGGGGGATGAAATCAAAATCAGTAATAACAAACAAGTTTGTTTAGCCATACAACATACACATCTAACATTACAAGGAACGTAAACTCTGTTACTCATATTAATAAATGTTTCTCAAACTGATAATTAAGATCAATATTTGTATTGCAAATTAAAGAACAAACATTTTCGGAAAGTCTGCAGCCTTCATAATTATTTACCAAAAATACTTGAGTCGATTTGCGTCGTGCAACTTCCTCTTGCCTTCCTTGATCCGCGATCCATTCGCGCACCGCCTCAAGGCGAACCAACGCAACGACGGGGTACAGAATTTCTTTTTATTTTTAATGAAATATTTGCTCATACTTTTTGGATGGAAAGTGTGTAATTTTCCTCTTTTATTTTTTGGATGCGAGATACACAAATTTAATAACCTCAAGGACTGAGATTGTGAAAAATTTCAATAAAGGTTTCGTGATTCGACCCTTTTATCGAATTTAAAAGGGTGCCAGTTTGATTCGGTTTCATTATTTTGTTGTGCGCGTAAAGTAGATATTCAATATTTTGCGGCAACCAAAGTATAATGAAATGAACTTCAGTCAGAGTTTTAAGGGTTACATGATGTATTTTATTTCACGAAATTATTATTCAGTGTATTTGTGCGCTAGTTATCTGTGTGGCGTCTTAAGAAGGAATCATCATTTGGGTGTACGTGGGCGGGCGGGAGGTGTTCGCATAAAATGTGGTCGTGAAGGAGTTCTACTCAAATTTCAATGGCTGTTCAAGTATTTCCCAATTTGGAACAATATTCTCAAGGAACAGTTAATATTTATTAAATTACTTTCAAGGGTTCTTATGTGCATACTTGAAATTCTTTTATCGCAGTTGAACACTTACACCATCTCTGAAATTAAGGACTTTACCACATTTTATAATTTATCATCAATGCAATCTTGATTGTTAAAATTTTTGTTGGATAATTTTGTTTTTTAATATTTTTGAAATGTGGGTTGTAAATAAAAACTGAAAAAAAAAATTTACTTTTATAAAAAATACGGGACAGGGAGAGTGGGTGCAAGATTTCACATACTTACATATCCAATATTGTGATATTTGCATAATAGTTTTTTGAAAAAATACGATTTTAACCTGAAAGGAATATAAAAACTAGGCAGAAGAAATAATTGCCAAAAAGCAAACGGTTTTGGTTATAATGAAAATCTTTGTCCCATTATGTTTTGTAACTTGACCTTAAGAATGATCAAACATTTTTTTTTTTTACAAATGATTTCACGATTTTTTTTTTGTCAAAACCTCTTACGCTTAAAATTGCTTTTAAATATAATATTTTAGTCATTAAATTATACAGCAGTTGATTTTTTTCACAACCATTTATTCCATGAAAACTTAATTATTTACAATGTTACAACAACTGTTTTTAACATAATCATATATCACTTGCAATTCCGAGAAAATTTGCATTGACATGAAAATGGAAAAGAATTATAATGTTTCAATCATAATTGTTTTGAATTCTTTAGTGGAAATTAAATGCAAAAAACAAAATTTCATATAAAGCCATCTTTTAGTGCCACCCATAATTTTAATTAAATTGAATATGTAGCAAAAAAGCGAATGCCACAAACGAGTAGTGCATATAAAATTGACGTCCAATGTTGGTGAAAACAACAAACTATACTTATCTGTATATTTAATCTGTAGAGAGACAAAAGAATTCACCACCTCTATGTATTTTATGTTGTATTCGAGTGTCGCAAACAAGTACATAATCTAAAACTGAAAAAAGTTAACAAAAGCTTATGCGCTCGCGTGTTTGTCCGCCATATTTAGCCACCCTCAGAGTTGAATTACCCCAAAGTCGAAATATTTACACATAACACTACCGACAGAGCAGTTTTCCTCTGTCAACGGTGTCGATTTCCACATAAGGACGAGCTCGCCGTTTGTTAAATGTTATATCATTTTCGGCGGCATTAGATGGGCGTTAAACTCGCTCTCGAATCTAAATTAACACATCAATTGCTGGCTGCATGTAAATGCGACGGGCCACATTTTATATGCACCCAAGCATATTTCACAATGACGCGCTCAATGTTGTGTTACAATAAGAATAAAATAAAATGCCAATTTATACGGCCCATACATATTTAGATTGATAGCATTTCGCATCTATCACAATGTCATCGATAAACATACATTGTCATATTGCGAGGGGTGTGTGGTTGCGACGCGACATGTTCAGTCATTTCGCAGGGTGGGGGGTGGGGGGTGTGCAAAGCTCGCATCCATCAGAGTGGAATGGAATTCGACAACGCGAAGCAGCGTCGTCCTTATCACGAATATGTGCTGTACTGGTTCGCCATTATGCTTTTTATGCGAACAATAACACCCCAATGCTGTCGCACGCGCTGACAAGATATAGAAAATTGCTGCTAAACTTTCATCAAACATTCTATGCTCCCCAGCCACCCCCGCCTGGCGCGACTTTATTTCAATGTTCATGCAATTTCGCAAAACATATATTAAACATCCATGGCCACTCACTCCGATCGGTCAAATAATTGTGATTGCCTTTGAATGGAGGGACAGTAATATATTTTCCATTCATCCCCCACTCGTACTTGAACATACATAGAGAAAGTGTGTAACAAATATGTCGATTTATGGAAAATTTGTGCTAATCAGAGGGTTAATTCCTGCACAGCAATTTCGTATTATTTGTGCCACGGCGAGGGGGAAATGTGCGAACAAGCGATGGGGCGCAAATGCACATTATACAGGACCAGTATACAGGAAGGACATAAAATCTATGAAATGAATGCTGCAGTCGGCGAATGGTATAATGTGAATTGTGAAGTGCTGCTGGACACCCGTTTAAATAAACATATGGCTGCTAGTTGAATAAGGACGATGGTTCCCCGTTGCGGCACGTGTCTTTTGCTTAATCACTTGCATTTATCTCTACTTTTGTTTTGAAGCGTTTTATTGCCTGAATGTTCTTTTCAATGTGACTTATACAGGATAAGTGGAAATAGATAAAACAGACGATTATCGCAGTCCACCAATTTCAAAGTATTTAATTTGTTTTTCAAGGGTTGTAATAAATTTTAATTATTTTCATATATTAAGCCGATTATTTTAATGAAAATAATCGCCCTCTTTTTATAATTGCAGTAGGGGGGTTAGCGATTGAAATTTTGACGGGGTTAATCGCCAGAAAATATGGATAAAGTGCGCTTTAGATTTAATAGTATCTCATAACATAACTCACAACACGGCATCAGCAAAAACATATCGTGCAAACGAATCAACTCTAAAAAACTCATAATTCCAACACAAAGCATTTTACTTACTGGAAATTGATTTCCACCTTATCCTACACACATTTCCCGTCTCTATCTTAAATGCATTGAAACGTTAATTAAATCAAACGTAATTACGTTGAAATCGTTGTGCAAATGATTTTATAAATATTTTACTAGCTCAAATTGATGTCGATTGTCGACTGTTGCATGTTATTGGCCGCCCACGTAACTAATGACTGCTTCACCTGCGTTTCTGCAGAAAAACTGCAAGTGCGGCGGTGGCGTTGAGCATGCTGGCGTGCCATGTTATTGAACATAAATCGCGCTAAAGTCTAATTATCTAAAGCTTCTCGCGGTATCGATTGCATTCGTGTTTTGCACTTTTAACATGTTTGCTAATACCAAAAAGAAAAGAAACAGAAACGGTAGAAAACATACGAGCGAATACATTCAGCGTGCATATTTCAATGATTTTGATCTACAAGGGTTTAAATACATAAAAGTCTTTTCATTTCATTGTTACAATGCGGGTGCAATAATGTGTTTATTTATGCTCTTCACAGAAAACATTATGCAATGCACATTGCACATGCACGTGAATATTACACGCTGCAGAAAATGACAAAAACCCAAGAAACAGTTTTTGATTTATTAACTTGGTTATCGGATACAGGTAAAATGCATATTTTGTGTTTGCAGCGAGTGATTGGTGTAGGGACGAAATTTATTGGTAAAAATAAAATATTTTATGTTGGGAGAATGGGAGTTACAATCTATAATTCAGGATACTATATAATTATGTTTTATGCGACTTTACATATTTGCTTTGAAAATATTTTTGAATCAAAATGGTTACAGAAAATTTATATTTAAATTGCAGCAATTGCACTTAATAAGTAAAACACAATTTGAACACATAAATCGTAAAAATAGAAAACATTATGAACTCACATTTTATTTTATTACAAAAACATTATGTCGAGACTGAAACCCGCAAAACCTCATAACTCATAAGTCATTCCAGACTATAAAGTAAATGGTGATATGAAA
>JANSTS010007930.1:0-10045 GCA_026546915.1 Sylvicola fuscatus | reverse complement strand
AATATAAATATTAAATAAATATTTGTTGATAGTAAAATATCAACTTCGAAATTTTTAGTGTGGCGTTAACTTGCTGAAGAAAGGGCGAAATATAACGGAAATATAAACTAAAAAATTGTATACCATATAATGATTTATTGAAAAATTGTATTTACATTTTCTGAATGTGAAGAAAGTGGTCCTTCGGGTAATTTTTTTAATTTAATTTATATCAATCGTCAGTGTTACCTGCAATTGGAAAATCGTCCAAAATTCAGAATGATCATCCGTCTTGATCAATGATTAACATATTGAAATTGTACGTACGTTTTTTATGCAGTTTTGCAGATAAGGTCTCGAAACGTGTTTCTGCATCTTCAGAAATGTTTCTCAAAAAAGTAAGATCGCGAGAATACATCGGCTTCTCGGTTTGTTATTTATTTTATTTTATTGTGTTTTTGTTTTAGTTTTTTTTTTTTTGAAAACTATATGTGTTGAAACTTATAGTTAATCTAAATTTTTTTCATATGTATATACTACAGCTTGACATTCAAATTATATATATTAAAATATATACATATATATTGTGTACATCGCTTTTTACCTATTCAAAGTTCAAACTTCTGTGATAAATTATTGGGAATAAAAAATTTCTGAAGCGATATTAAATAATTGTGATAAAGAATTGTGAATATTTAAAAGATAAATATAAAATCTAAAAGCAAAAAATTGTATTTACAAAGATGGTAAGATAACATTACGAACAAAATATTGTATTCCTTACATTATTCACTATTAAATTTATTTTTAGGTATCGCAGTGCGACAAGTTACTCCCACAAACCTTTTCCAGCCCCGAAGAAGACGTTTTACAACAACGTTGGAAGAAGCTATTGAAACATCAAATATTTCTGGGATATTACAAGGAAAAACGATTCATTGAGGGATTGAAAAACTATCGAGATATCATCGTTTTGAGTTCCAACGAAGACAAATTACAAACAACTCTATCAAACCTACAACTTCAGATCACATCCCATAATCCGGGTGCACACATTTCCTGGACTAACCACCAACCAGGTAGCAATTGCTGTATTTACACCGATTTGGGTGACCTGCCATTTGGAGAATATTGGTTTCAGGTTAAATCAATCAAATTCTTGCCAAATGATGTTTGTCTTAAAGTGAAGGTGATACGCAAGAGTACCTCTGAAAGCTATAAAACAAAGAATGTTGAACCGTGGCAGCGCACTGAGTTTGATATTGGCGAGGTGGCATCAAGCTGGAAACATCTTCTATCCGAGTGGAGGCAATCTTGTTCCAATACGTTGCTAACACTTTTGTCTTTGCGAATAAACAGTGAAAACATTGGCGCCTTTTTCAGGTTACTTGGACTTCTTGCGATTTCTATTTCCACTGGGTCCATTCATGCTATAAGATTTATCGGTTTTTTTTCTATTCGCTTTATCGAAGAGTTCAGAAGGCTATTAATAGTGGCAACGCCAATTATATTTCGATTAATTGATTTATTTTCAAAAATTATGGGTGGTTTCTACATACTGTTGGCAATGATATGGCGTGACATGTTTCCAAAAAAACATAATAACATAAAAATGAGATCTATACAATACTCGCCAGATCTTAGAAGCATAAAGCAGTAAAGAAAATTTCAGTGCACTCACGATAAGGTGTCCTAATGACAACCAGGAGTGTTCACACGTTTGCGAATTGTTCACCTTGGCAAATGCCACAAATTCAATAGAAAAGGTTCTTTTACCATCATTCCGAAGTATTTTCGCACTAAATAAGAACTAACATTATAGTGTAAAAAACGTGTTCACGGTTTCGCGAGTGCACTGTTTCAATATTGAATTTTTTTTAGCTATGTGGTCTGCATAGTTAAATGTAAAATTCACTGATTTTATTTTTTTAACAGCCAATATAACATTTTAAAAATTTTTTACGTGGGAATATATTTATGTATAGCCTAAATTTTCTCATGGTGATTTTTGTTTCGTGATATAATTTTTATTTTATTGTTTGTTTGAAATCTGAATAAAAATGGTAAAACCTTCTATTCCTCCTTTTTTTAAAATATCTAATGTAAATCTAAATTAATTTCTATTTATTGGTGTTTGTTGCGATATTTACAGTTTGTATACCTTTTTGACAAACGTCTTCAAACAAACAAACACTTCCTTTTGTTAAGTTGGTGTAAATCAAATTCTTGCCAGGATAAGATCATTCTTTAAGGTATATTCAATTTGTTGTCCTTATTCTTCTGTTACATTTAGTAATTGTCATATAAATAATGATTCATTTTGGAAACATTGAAATCGATTTGTTTTTGCAATTAAGCCAACAGCTTGCGATTTATATACGTTAACGCAAAGACAAGAAATGTCAGATTTGCTAAGTTGTTTTAAAATACAAAATACAATTTACTTTATTTCTTTGGTAAATACAAAAATTAACCGATTACAAAAATCTTCAGTAGCAGAAGCAGTCAATCACCACGCCTGTTTTCTTCTTCATATCTTTTGTTAGGTAAAGAAAAACATGTCTTGTTTGATCGTATAAATATATATTTATCATGATAAACTTAGATCTACCCCTTATCTAGATTGCCTCATTTTTCGTTCCTGCCAAACCATGAATTTTTGAAGTGCCGTTGTTAACAGACCATTCAGATGAGTCGCCAGCGGTGATAGTTCACGCATAACGTTAGTCTAAATATAAAAAATAAAAAATAATTACATAAATAAGAAAAGGAATTTCTAAAGGTATTTTGTTTTTAAAAAAATCTTTTTTGTTACTTCAAATGGTTGTAGCTTCGCCATTTGGAAACGCTGAAGAGCTTCATGCATACGAACTAACTTAGTCTCTTGCTCTGGAGTTGTTACAGGAAACGTTTGCCAAAAATGCCTAAGAAGCTCATTCAAAGACAAGTAGAGTGATCGCAAATCTTTTTCAACAGGTGGTGGAACGATTTCTGTAACATAATTCAGTAATTAAAATTGTAAATAAATAAATAATTTTTAGTATTCCCAACTTACGGGCGAGAGATTGTTCTTGGAAGCCTCTCATAAGTGCGCCACCGGGACTAAGTTCTCCCAAAGCATTCACGGCCGCTGTAGCACTAACTAACACTTTTTGTGAATTCCTCCGATGCATCCAAGTGTCTACTTCACGAAGGATCTCGTGGTTAGTGACGCCCATTGACCGCTCATTATCATAATCAAACGGCAAAGCCTTGCTTGTTGGAATTGGGCCATGCAAATATCGTTCCACTTTGTTAAGATTTAACGAGCGAGACTTCTCATTTGAAGTGTCTTCTATGGAAACGGTGTCCAGATCATCAAAACGAATTTTTTCAGAAATACGTGCTTTTTTTGATTGGGGTTCACTGGTGTGATTAATAGATGCCTTATCGACAACAGAAGACGCTTTTGTGTCATTTTGTGGAACATTTGAAGACTGATCCACGCTTGTATTCAAAACCATTATGGAGTGCTGATTGAATCGCTTAATCATATTTTGGTGGACGATATTGCCACTGTTGACTCCGTGTTTGTCACTATTGACGCTACCACAAAATCCCTCTTCCAATGTATTATCAGTAAAAAGTTTAAGGTCGAGTAAGGGATCTCCAGCGCCAGCGGCAACGGCTGATTTCAGTGATTGATCATCGATTTTAGCACATTCCGTAAAAATATCCTTGGTTCCAGACATGAGACGGTCTCTAAAAAAATGAACTCAGTTACATAAAATTTTAGACACGAATATGAAAATACAATACCTATGGAAATAATGAGATTGGAAAAATTTCATAAAGAAATCTACTTCAGTCATTTTGGATGGGACATTTTCGCTGTGTTTTCTTTTCACTGCAGGATATGTCTTAAATATACAGTTGATAATGTCATTGGTAAGGTTGTATTTCAAGCCATTACAACCATCAGTTTGTGGTTTAATGTCGGCTAGAAACGCTCCGGACACACCAACCGTCTGCGACTCAATTACGTTCTTCTTTGTATGATGAGAGGCATGTTGAGCCCAGAATTCTTCGCTGGTTATAACTTGCGTAATAACTAAATCTTTGTACAACTGTAGCAATGTTGCATTTTCCGATAAAATTCGATTTTTTTCCTCCAGCTCCTTATCAACCGCTCGCTTAAAATTCGGCAAAAGTTGCTGCAGAATCTCTTTGACTTTATCACGATCCTGAATTTGTGCATTTACTCCGTTTTTATTTACAAAGTGAAATGTCGAGCTGTTTGAGTCGTGCAACACCAATTGCAGTTGAATTTTTGGTTTTCCTTCAGGTGAAATCTTTTGACCTAGCAACAGAAATCTTTACTCAAATCGGACGGCCATTAATTTTTTGCAAATATTTACTTTTAATATCTTGAAAGCGATGCGACACAGCCACGGTATCACGATTCTCTGCCATCCAAGCCAGGCGCTCATTCATCACGTACAGCACACCATCGCCCTTTTTGTATCGCACCTCGCTCATTTGCAACAGAACATCTTCACTACTCTTGGACATTGTTATTTTTATGATCAAACTTAAGATGCCTTCGAACGTGGTTTATTATTTATAATAAATGAGTCCGCGAATTGTAGTCAACAGCGGCTGTAATTTGACGTTTTCGCAGTTTGGCGATAAATGCGCTTCTTGAGTTCAGCGTTACAAGAAATCCAGCAGGCATAAGCAGGCAGTCGACAATCGTCAGTCGCCACTCATCAGTCGTCATTCATAAATTGTAAGCCTTAATACAAAATTAATATAAAATGATGGAAATCATTTCAAAATGTTTTATTGCATCACATTATTATTTAAAAAAATGTATTAGTTAAAATTAGGCTGTTTATTGGTTTGTGCTCGCAGAGTCGCAGATCTCTATTCTCAAGTCTCAAGACTTACATGTATAAAAAGAATTATATATATGCCACGAATATATTTATATATGACACCAGAAATGTCAATTAAAATTGTGCCGAGTTGCACGTGTGCATACAGTTTGTTTTTGGGAAAAAAGTTGCTAAGTTAAAATAGTTATTCTATGTAATATATTATTTAATTTAGCCGAGTTTCGTAAATAAAATTGTTATTTAAATTTTAATTACAAGTAAACGGTTAACACTTTTATATTCACAATGAAAAACATTAAAGTCATTAATATTGAAAGTTTCACTACTTTTAATAATTGCAAATTCGTGATTGAGGCTGAAGGAAAAGGAACCATCCTGCTGTACAATGATGTCGAAGGAATCGTCTATGAGAATGACAAAGATAACCAATTAATAAAAGTTCACGAAGTAAAACATGTTTTGGATATGAAATATCTCGCCAACAGAGACACGTTTTTCTTTCAAATAAGTCCAAACATCTTGGAAACGTTTGAGGTTCATAGCCAATATAAAAATGTATTTGATGTAAACAGCGAATCTCAATGCGTGTGTGAGTGGTCTCCGAATCAAGAGGTTCTGGTAGTAGCTGATGGCGCAAAGATTACTCTGTTGGACACTCAGCTAACGTATATTGGTGAGCATCTGCTTGGCGATTCCTCGTTTGGCGAGTCCTCGTTCATATCCGTCGGATGGGGCACTAAAGAGACTCAGTTTAAGGGCACGGCTGGAAAGCTGTCCAAAATTGACACGGCAACAAACGAAATTCCATTGGACTCTGATTGCAATGTTCAAATATCTTGGCGTGGGGATAGTGAATATTTTGTTGTTTCATTTAATGAAAAAGGGAAACGTCTCTTCAAAGTGTTTGATAAATATTGTGTTCTTCAGTCAACATCTGACCGAACACATCATATTGGCCGGGCCATTGCGTGGCGTCCTTCTGGTAATTGGATTGCAGTTCCCATAAAGGTAAACAATTTGCAGCAAGTCGGACTATTCGAAAAAAACGGGCTTCATTTTCGCACCATTACTTTGGATCTAAATGTAACTATCGAAAACCTGATGTGGAGTCATGATTCTAACTTGTTGACGGTAGAAACTATTGAAAATGACATCTCCTACTTGAAGACTTACACGAAAAGTAATAATCATTGGTATTTGAAACAAACATTGGCGTTTTCAACGAAAATCGCTTCATATAACTGGGCTTACAATGATCTTAGTCTTTCCATTCACTTGGAGGATGGAAAGTTTTACATATACAAGTAAGTTTTTTTTTATATTTATCGCTGAACATAGTCTTACATACAATTTTTCTTACAGGTTTTGTTTTACGACCAATCAGTGCTGGAACAAACTAATGAGCATTGTGGGCGTCATCGATGATACGCGTGTTTTATTGTCTGACTTCGCGCAGGGTGTGATACCGCCACCATACTGCCACAACCAAATAGATTCAAAGTGTTCCGTCAATGTAGTTGGATTTTTAAAGAAGTCAGATGACAATCTGTTAAAAATATTCACAATGGACACACAGTTTGTGATTACCACTTATACTTGTTATTCTACTGATGATGGCCTCCAAATAGAGCAAAATGATAGTTTTGAAAACGACACCAGCGAAGATACTCTCCACATTACGCGAAATTGGATGTGGATTAACAACGATATGATGGCATCCATATCCGGTTGTAAAATTTTCTTCTGGAAGCTGCACAACAAAAAGTTTACACTTGAATCGTCCAAAGAACTGACTCACCGAATTTTGGATGCCGATTGTTTCCCGAATGGTGACTTAGTGGTGGCGCTGTCTACAGGCCAAACCGTTTTTATCAATTCAGAAAAAAAGAGTAATTTTTTGATGTTGCCCGAATCATGTGATCGCATTGAAGCTTTCACTTACAATGATAAATTGCACTTGATGAGTTTCCGACAAGTGAGTGGGACATTATACTTTGACGACAGCCAATTACAGTCAAACATTACATCGTTTCTCTTCTTTTCCCATTTTATTTTGTTTACAACCAACGATCTTCTATGGGTATACGATTTAAGGACGAACAACATTGTAGACAAACGTGCCATCGAATTCATGTCCCAAATTATTGTCGGTGTCCCCACAAAACTGATTGTCGTCTTGCAGATGACTCGCGGCAACTTGGAAGCCATTAGACCACGCGCTCTCACCATCTGTGGCGTTTGTGAAGAGATTAAAAGCAAACACTTTGACAAAGCTTTTAAAATGGCTTTAATTGACAGAATCAATTTAAATATATTGATTGATTATAATATTCAGCAGTTTCTTGAAGATCTTGAGTTGTTTGTTGATTCAATAAAGCCTAAGGCGATGAATTTATTAGTTTTGGAAATAACTGACGCAGACGTCACAAGGACAATGTACCAACAATACTTTGCTGACAGAAAAGATTCGAATAACAATTCTGAGGCAGAAAGTAAGACCCAAGTTGTATGCAGAAAGGTTCTTGATTTGTTGGTCAGTAAAAACAATTCCAATGAGCTAACTCTTCCGATTATCAGCGTGCTGGTGAAAATGGGAAATATTGAATCTGCCCTAAGATGGATGTGGCATCATTCCGAAAAAACTGAAGCACTGGACATTCTGACCAATATGATCGATCTGAACCAATTGTACATGATTGCTCTGGGGATGTACAACATACAGATGTGTGCCTTTTTGGCTGAGCGTTCCCAAATGGACCCAAAAGAGTATTTGCCATTTTTGAATAGGCTCTCCCAGTACAAGGATCAGAGTTATAGATATTTCCAAATAGATTTGCACTTGAAGCGGTACGATAAAGCACTGGCACATATTGCAGCCTGCGGTGATGAATTTCTGGACGAAAGTTTTGCTCTGATTGCCAAATACAATCTTTATGCTATTGCACTTCGAATTTTTGAAGACAAAAATGATTTTTGTGAAAAAATCGCTGTCTCATTTGGAGATTTCCTTAAAATGAATGGAAAACTGCTCGAGGCCAGTCTGATGTTTGAACGCGGACAAGATCTACAACAAGCCATCGATATGGCGGTAGCAGTACAAGATGGGGAGCGTTGTCTCACTTTGTCTGAACAGCTGTATGGCGACGACATCGACTCTATAAGAAAAATTGCCTTAAAAATGATTGACCAACTTACCTCAAATAATAAATGGTTAGAAGCAGCCGAAATAACATTCAAATACTTGGAAGATTATGAACTTGGGGTCAAATATCTAATCGTAGGCGACTTGTTCCTGAATGCTATTAAAATGTGCCGACAATGGAAAGTACCACTTGAGTCAGTGAAATATGCAATTGACAAATACGGACAAGAGCAATTGAAGCGCATTGAATATTACAGTGAATTGTTCATAAAAATGAAAGCTCGTCTTGAACTTGTACGGACCCAAAAAGAAAATAAAACTGACGACTTTTACAATCTGGAAGAATGTGATGTTCTTTCTGATAGAAGCAGCATCTCATCATTTTCAAAGTCGTCAAACAATTCTTTGAGTAAAAAATCGTTCCGGTCTGCCAAGAAGTTTCGAAAACACGAACGTAAAGTTTTCAATTTAAAGGAAGGCAGTCCCTATGAGGAAATTGCGATAATTGATTTGCTGTTTCGAATTGTTGACGATGTTCAGAAAATTGTGCGTCCTATACGCGATGTTAATATGGCGCTTATAGACCTTCAAATGTACGGCGTGGGTGTTAAATTGCAGGAAGCACTAAGAAACTTACTAAAGCTAGTGGAGAGCTCGCTGGAGGACATTTGGTTGCCCGAAATGGCATGCATGTCAGTTGAAATTGAACTACAAGCTCAAATTACGTCAAACCAACGGTATAAACTTCTAGGTAAGTGTTAATCCTCCATTATTTTAAATATTTTGTTTTAATTACAATAAATACAATTTTTAACAAAACTTCTATTTTTTCAGATCCAATCAAGAGGTTGAAGCCAATATTTCTCATTAAAAATGATTGGGAATTCGAAATTTTGAAGTGATTTGTTAGCTTACATTTTTTAACCATGTTTCTGAAAATAAAATTTGATTTAAGTTATTAAATATTTTATTAATTACCGTTTCATTTTTTAACGGAATCCATTATTAATCATTTTTTCGAATTGGACATTTAATGAACGTTTTATTGACCTTGACATGTTTAAAAAAGTGTTTTTTTTCCGACTCCAAGAGTACAATACTGCTGCAAAAGTAAAACGTTTTAAAGATGGAAAAAATGAAACCTAATTTTCTTATTTTTACATAAAAAAATGTTTTCTTTATTAGATCGAGAATTTAAGGAAATTTAAGTATTTAAACATAACGTCAAAGGTTTTAGGATAATCTCGAAGACGTTTAAATGTTTTACTTTGATCCGAAATTTATAGTATTAAGAAAACAAATATCTCACAAAAAGAAGTCACGAATTCGAGACAAAAGCCAAATCTGTAAATTCCAATGGGGATAATTATCTGGAACAATACCGTTGGCAATAATTATGATTCAAGTGTAGATAATACAGTAAGCAGCAAGATGCTTTTCGGAGAGTGCCTTCAGATGAATTGTGGTAATGCAGACGTTTTACGATTTAAACATTTGGATTAAGAAAGTTAAGTTTGTATATACTATATATATAATTTATTCTAATTACTTAAATGTATCACATTACCAATAGACTTACTTTGTATGATGTTGAGTTTAGCTTATTGCGATAGACAATCAGACACTTATTAGAGCGATAAAAACTAGACAAACAATGCATCATCCTGTCATTTCTGTGGGTCAAAGTACATAGCAGTAAGTATGATGCTAATGAACTTAAAGACTTCAAGATCAGTTACTAGGACTGGAGTGCAGTAAAATAAGGGACAACAGTTTATATTCTCACAACTAATTTAAAAAAAAACATAGAAAAAGAATTATAAAGGAAACACATATCAGAACAATGTTTTGCATCCATTATTTTATATTTTGAACTTACTTAACCTTGAAGGAATTGTTGTTAGTTCATGGATAGCTAAGCAAAACCTTTTTTATACTGAAAAAAAAACGATTGATTGAAAACAAATAGAGCTCAACCAATTTTTAAATTGTAAATTTTTGGCATTACTTTACCTAAGGTTAAACCTATATATAATAATTATATTTG
>JANSTS010007928.1:0-10070 GCA_026546915.1 Sylvicola fuscatus | reverse complement strand
TTGCTCAATATTGTTCTTTTTGCTGTGCGACTCATCTACAGTGTCTGCGTCGTGTCTACAAATCGCTGCGAATGCATCGGAAAATTCTTTAGGATAATCGCATTTTTAAAAGGAAGCCAACGACCGAGAGTGTTTGTGTTGTGTGTTTTTTTTCTACATGTGAACGTTGTCTAGTCAATCGCATAAGCGCTCTCTGCATTTAAGACTTTTTTACATCAAACAAACCGAAACATAGACTTACAACATAACAGTCTTTAAATGTAAATGCTGTGAGAATCTACACAATTTGGGAGATATCGTTTTTTTGACGAATTCATCACAAGTGAGGTAAATATTTAAATCATTTTGTTATTTTTTTTTTTTATTAATTATTTTGCTGAATCGCCTAAATGCCTACAAAATGACTCCGATTTTCATACATGGAAAAGTACAATGGCAATAAAATTATCAAACAGGGTGCGTCACCGCACTTTTTTTTTATCATCTGCCACTGTAATTATCTTATTTTCCGGATGGACACGCTCGACGACTGCCTTGAAAACAGTACGCCACTCGCAATCATAATCTTCGTTCTTTATCGTAATTATGATAAATTCTAAAATATGCGGCTTAAAACAAAAAAAAAACATTAGCCGATGATGATATCGATGTATGCCGGCTTCTGGCCGTCATCCTACGTGCACCAATGTGTCGTCGCCAGTCAACGACCAATAATTATTTTCTACGATGAAGTCATTTGCCAGATTTGATTCAGCCACCAAATCGGCCAGCAAATCAGCAGTTTTTCAAGTTTTCTGTTGTTTAGGAGCTGGCCGGATTCGCTTTCGGCTCTTTATCTTATTATGCAGTTTGTGGGGTTGTAACGCGAATGCGCAAAATCAATATGGTACCGACTACCAACGGCGCATTCATACGCAATACACACACGTGCAACTGTGTGAGGGTTGAAGAGAGTGCGCCGTGTACCGTTAGACGTGTTAACTTTCCCCTTATATGGTTTAATGTGTTTTAAAACTCACGTACGGTCACAATGGAAATGCAATTATGCTTTGTACGCGTGTAATGTTGTGCATTACAGTTTACACCCAATTTTCATGAACGAGCCTCTCGTTTAACGCAATTTTTTGTAATGATCATGAAATTCAAGATATTTTAATTTCATTGTAATTTCTTTAAAAACATTATTTAACTTGACCCTGTAAATACAAACTGGAAATTTAATGACAATAATTTAAAAAATTTCTCCCAACTTCCTCTGCAATCGCTTCCAGATTCAAAGTATATTGAACAATCCCATGTCAATTGGCAATAATTACGGCAATTGCGGTAATTTTCGTAAATCCTAACCACCGAACTGCGAAGAAAAGTGAAAACACCGCGGAAAGTGAATGACGAGCCTGTCGATGAAGAAACAATTAGATCTCATTAAGTTTAATTTATGGTGTGGCGGAATAAACATTTTTTACGCGCTATTAATTTTTGAATCCGCGTTTCACAGCCAATACCGACAATAATCCGCGGCATGGGAAGTATGAGCGGTACAGGTGAGCGTCATAATTATGAGTAACGCAGGATTACGAATGAAGTGCGCGGCGATTATTCTTATTAACACGTTATCGATTGCGATTGTTTGATAGCTGCAGTCTGAATGGGGAGTGGCTGAAACGGTGTCTGTGAGTCAGAATCCACAATTCCCATCGAGGCCACTATTAATAGGCATGCCCGAAAACGCCAGTAAATTATCTCGAATTATGGAAAAGAAAGTCATTTAGACGAAATAGCCAAAATAAGATAATTTCTGACCAAATTTACATTCGTGATGACTTTTTTGTCACTTTCCTATTTCCTAGGATGCAGATCCAGAGCATGAACTCGAAACCCAATTTAATTATATTTAAAGCCGGTTTTAATTGTGTATTTCGTGAAATCAATAATTAAAACAAATCGACATCCAATCCAATCCAATCCAGCGCAAAATTGAATTATATCCGGTATTTTCACTTGTTATTGAAACGTGTTTGTTGTCGGTTCTATCCAGGACAAAATGCATCTGGCATGTTTCCACCGCAAGAGCATAATTATGTTTCTATGCGAGTACATTCGACACTGAAAATCCCACAAAAACCCCATAAAGGTTACAAAATCGCAAACAAATGTTGATAGTGTCGTACCGACGCTCGGCACGTCCTCTGCATGGAACATTCACTGCGATTTCCAGTTTTCCTATCCGGTCACTGTGCCTCGATTCTCCTCAATATGAGTTTTATCGTAAAGAGGTAAATAATTGCAGCTTCTTATTAAAGTTCACTAGCCGGCCACGATGCTGACTCTGAAATGGCTGCACTTGACTGTTCCAGTTTCAAGGCTGCCCGCTTTTATAGTGGTGATGCTGAATGTGACATACAGACTTGCTTATGGGGAACGTGTGCAGAGGACCCATTAACGCTCGCCACACAGACGCTATTAAGTAATTGCAATGATCTTGCTGGCTAATGTAGGTGAATAATCTGCTTAATCGCATGCACTCCTTTCATATGAGGCCACTGTATCTTTGGCGTGCACTTGGTTCTATGTTGTGGCCGCGATGTACTTGCTGAAAATGAAACACGCTCGTCGTTTTCGCCGCGCATTCACATCCCGATGTTGTTCTTCAAGATCGGCGATACGCTTCTTTATGTCACTGACATAGTTGCGTTTATAACGGTTCCATCATTCTACAACTTACAAAAAAATAAGAAGACATTTCATACTCGGTTTCACTTTGATTGCGCCTCCACTTAGCTCACCGTTAGCCTTATAATTGGCGCAACTTTTCAAATCTTTAGAGAACAATGTTGTATGTTATACTTTAATTGTTCATTCTTGAGCGTCTTCATCAACCTGTACCTAATGTGTGTTTGTTCTTTTGCAGAAATCTCTGGGCTCATCAAACGTGTGCAGATTCGTGCTATTTATAATTATAATATTCGTGGTTGACATATAAAACCAGCGTGCGACAATGGCTTGGCGATTTAAGGCGTCAAAGTATAAAAATGCGGCGCCAATTGTGCCGAAGCCGGAAGCGTGTATCAGGGACATCGTTGTCGGATCGTATCAGACATATGGCAACAACATTGCCGCATCAGCCGCATTCATGGCATTCAATTGGGAGCATGCAGGTGCGTTTGCTACCACTTCGTTCATGTTTTCATTCGATTTATGTCAACAATTGAAATTTCAGGCTCCAGTTTGGCGGTCCTGCCAATCGATGATTGCGGCCGTAAGAGTAAAACGATGCCTCTGCTGCACGGTCACACCGATACCGTAACTGATTTACATTTTTCACCATTCCATGACGGCCTCCTGGCTACTGGATCTCAGGATTGCTTAGTACGTCATCATTTACAATAATTGTGTAGCTTTTACTTACCTGGACGAATTTATGTTGTATAGGTAAAAATTTGGCACATACCAGAGAAAGGATTAGACGCCTCACTCACCAATCCTGAGTGCACGTTTTCGCACAAGCAGAGGCGTGTCGAGACGGTCGGCTTTCATCCCACTGCTGATTGCCTATTGCATTCCACTTCCGCCGGCTGTGTCAGTCTCTGGGATATCTGTGCCCAGAAGGAGTCATTCTGTAATTAATTGACATTTAATTTTGCTTTCGAAACAGTTCCTTGCAACAATTCGTTTGTCTCTTCCCCACCAGCAAATAACGAACATCCCGACGTAATTCAATCGCTTAGCTGGAAACAAGATGGTACAATACTGGCGACTAGTTGTAAAGATAAAATCGTCCGAATTATGGATCCACGGGCCGGCAGTCCGTTCAATATGTCCGCTGACAGCCATCAAAGCATCAAAGACTCACGTGTCGTATGGCTGGGCGATCAGAACCGCATCCTAACCACAGGTAATGAGTTTATGTCAATTCTTCCCACCCCATTCCTAGCAAAGCTCATTAATTACCGACTTGTATAATGGACAGAGATTGAGTGAGTGAATGAAAATCGATTTCCTGGATGACATAAAAATGCACTAGCGCAGCGGATTACATATGCTTTGCAATTGTTGTGACCCTGAACCTGTGCTGCATCATCACTAAATAATTTACAATCGCTCTACATTGTTCTTGTTTACTTTTCGTGTAGGCTTTGATGCGGCTCGCTTACGTCAGATTATTATTCGCGATTTGCGCAACTTCTCACAGCCGGAAAAGACGCTCGAGTTAGATTGCTCTACGGGCATTTTGATGCCGCTTTACGACCCTGACACCAATATGTTGTTCCTGGCCGGTAAAGGTGACACCACAATCAGCTACCTAGAGGTCACCGACAAGGATCCTTATTTCATCGAAGGACTTCGCCATACCGGTAAGACCGAATAATGGTATAAGACGCTTGCGTTGTTTGCTTATCGCACCAAAATTACAGGTGAACAAACTAAGGGTGCTTGTTTGGTACCAAAGCGAGCCCTTCGCGTCATGGAGGGTGAGGTCAATCGCGTGCTGCAGCTCACTTCGAACACCGTCATTCCAATCATGTATCAAGTACCTCGTAAGACATATCGTGACTTCCACAGTGACTTGTATCCAGAGACAAATGGCTACCGAACTGATTTGGATGCAGCACAGTGGTTCAACGGCAGCAATATTTCGGTGCCAAAGATGAGTCTGGATCCCGCAAAGCGAGAGCTTGGCATCCAGCCAATTATTGTAAGTTTTTATGCTTTATTCATGTGCTTTCGTTCTTGTCCGCGAGCAGACACCATTCGTTTTGCGTCTGCACACCCTTTGTGAATTTACTGGTTTCGATGGCTAATTATGTTTTAGTTTTTGTTGTTTCTGTATTTTAAACCAACCAGCACTTCTCCAATAATCTCCAGTGGATTTGAGCACAAGAAACAATGTTTAAAAGGATTTGTTGATGACAAATATGCGACGTTCAGCAACAATGGCGTCATTTCTCTTTATATTGATTTAAATTTAAAGTTTTTCATATGATGTAGTCTAGCTCCTGTACCAATGACATTCTTATCTCTCAAAAGGCACTCCAACTACTAACTTAATCACTTTACTTTCCACAAATAACCAGCCAAATGTAAATGAACCATTTTCTTTTATCTGCCTGTTCTATCCCAAGATCCACAGAGGAAATTTAACTGACTTAGTAAACAATCAAATGAACAAACAAACTGCCAAAGCGCCAAAATACGAACCACCAAAGCAGCAGCAGCAGCCGCAACCGATCAACCAACAGCATAACAACACTTTTATTTCACTGAAGCCCATCAAGGACTCGCCATACGAAAAGAAATCTCCAATTATCCAAGATCCGGATGACGATCAGGAAAAGAAACTGACCAAAAAGGATTTAATCAAAATTTTCGATAACAAATATAACGACAAAGTTGAAGAACTGGAGGAGAAACAAGAAATCATGGAAGCCGAAAAGGTGGACAACAATCATGATCAAGAAGATGGTTTTAAAGATCAAGATAATACCAAGAATGGTGATGATGATTCGGGCACAGATCAAGACGATGGCAAATCTAAGGATGCAGAGGTAAACGACCTGAATGAACTGAATAACAAGACGAATGGGCAAAGTATTCCGCCGAAGCCATTGCCACGCAGCAATCGCGGAAACTCAGTATCGGAACAGGGTGGTGATGAGTCTCCCACATCGGCGGCCGTACGCCCAGTGGCCAAGCCTCGCACGAGCACAACCAGCGGCTATAAGGTGGTCTTTTCATGCCTGGATTTCGGCTACTTTTAAACACAATTGGTTTTATGTTTTGTGCACCCTTTTTCATTTGTATTC
Source organism: Sylvicola fuscatus (assembly GCA_026546915.1). Classification (NCBI taxonomy): domain Eukaryota; kingdom Metazoa; phylum Arthropoda; class Insecta; order Diptera; family Anisopodidae; genus Sylvicola; species Sylvicola fuscatus. The sequence goes on along the minus strand of JANSTS010007928.1, from coordinate 4,266 downwards.
TTATTGGTTTATTTGATCCGTTTTCCATTTATTTATTCTTTAAAGGATTAGCTCAACACCCACACTTACTGGGAATTGATATTCCTCCGCACAATTTGCTTTCATTATTGGTTTTGTATTCTAGCATGGTTTATTTGTTGGCTGTATTAGAGATTGGGCCACCACCATTGTCGACATTTTCAATGATCGAGGGTGTCACTGTCGTCCTTAGAAGTGTTTCCAGCTGTAGGATTTTGTGTTGATTATTATGTTGCTAAATTTCGCTCCAAAAATTGTATAATTTTAAGGTGTTCCTCCCATGAGTATTGCTTCATGTTTTATCGTCGATTTCGTGTTTACTTTAATTTGCCGTTAATTTTATTACTTAAATGCATTTTTAATTTCTATTTTTAGCCTCGTCTTGGTCCAAAGCCATTCACGTCTAATTCTACAGCAGATATGAGCTTTGACAAAGTATTCTCTGTACCACAAGCACCGGGCAATGACAGCGCTTCAGACTCTGACCGTGAAGCTAGCAGCAAGCAATCGTCTTTTGAAAAGGACGTCGACAAAAGTCCTGAAGCAGTTGATGGTAAATTTTTTGTCTCAAATTATTGTTTTAACCTTTCCACTCACCAATCGACTTAATAGGTGTAGAGGAACACCAAAACGGGTCGTCTGAGATGCATGAGGCTGAAGATGAAGTGCAGTTACGTGAAGAAGAACCCAAAAACTCGGTCGCTGCGGTGTCGACGGCTGAACGAAGAAAGGTAGCTTTCAATAATAATTTAATCTTAATTAACATTAACCTTACTTAACATACTAACTCCATCCTTTATTTCTGTTCTTAATCTTTATAACTGTAGTCTTCTGAAGATAACGAAAATAAGGTGGCTATAACTAATCATCTTTCTTAAAATACTTGATTAAAATATAATTATTTTATTTTTTGAAATAGCTTTTTGAAGGATCTCGTTCGGAATCGAATTCAGGCGACAATGAGGACTCGGCTGACGTTGAAATCTGTCGAATGTCGGCGAATCGCAACAGCATCGCAGAGCGTCGCCGAATCTACGAAGCTCGATCAAACAGTGTTCAAGATGAGAAGCCTCAATCTCCATTGCCCTTGATGTAAGAACGTTTCTTCATTAAAGTTAATTCAATTTAACAAATTTTGTGTATTGCAGTCGTAGAGAATCCTTTAAGAATCGCGGTGATTCACCGCCTGAAACGATTAACGAAAAGTCGCCGGACACATTCAAGAACATTGAAGACAATAATGGTTCCGATACTGTGAATTTCAAGCGTCCACAGTTGCCCAAAAAGGAACATTCAAAGTCTGTGGAAGTAGCGTCAGCGCCAAAACGTACTTCCACAGTGTTTGGCAAAGTGTCAAAGTTTCGTCACTTGAAGGGAACACCAGGCCACAAATCCACGCATATCGAAAACGTTCGTAATATAAGCCGGCAAATACCAGGAGAGTGCAACGGATTTCACGGTAAGAATATTGATCCACTCTCGAGTTTTCAATTGACATATTTTTCATATTTTTTATGTTTTTTCAGCCAATGCTGAGCGAGTTGCTGTACCATTATCTGGACCTGGTGGCAAAATTGCTGTCTTCGATTTAAGCAATCCCGGCCGTCTTCCAGATGGTGTTATTCCGTCGCTGGTGAACGGTGCTAATATCATGGACTTCCAATGGGATCCTTTTGATGCTCGTCGCCTTGCTGTTGCTTGTGACGACGGCGTTGTGAAATTTTGGCATATACCAGACGGCGGCCTCAAGGAGCCAACCAACACTACCGATGCAGAATTGACGGCCCATTTGGATAAGATCTATTTCATCCGCTATCATCCGTTGGCAAAGGACGTATTCTTGACGGCCAGTTATGACATGACTGTGAAATTGTGGGATCTGACTACAATGGAGGAGCGCATTTCACTGACCGGCCACACCGACCAGATATTTGACTTTGCCTGGAGTCCATGCGGAATGTACGGAGCCACGGTATGCCGCGACGGAAGAATTCGAGTGTTTAATCCACGCAAGACTTGCAATTGCATCCGAGAGGGTGCCGGTCCAGTCGGGACACGCGGCGCCCGCATTGTGTTTGGAATTGACGGTCACTATTTAGTTTGCACTGGCTTTGATAAGGTGTCTGAGAGACAGATTTCCATTTACTTGGCTACGGATTTGTCGGCGGCGTTGAACACTGTTGGTCTTGATGTGTCGCCCGCCATTTTGATGCCATATTACGATGAGGACAGTTCCACTTTGTTTGCGACCGGTAAAGGTGATTCAACCATTTATGCGTACGAAATCACGGATGAGGCTCCGTTCATTTGCCCATTGTCGCATCATCGGTGCACCTCATTGCATCAGGGGCTGAGCTTCTTGACAAAGAATCACTGTGATGTGGCTACCGTAGAGTTTGCCAAGGCATTGCGCTTGACAAATACCACAATTGAACCGCTTAGTTTTGCTGTTCCCAGAATTAAGGTATTTATTTTTTGTTTGGTATTTTGTAGAATTTACAGTCTAAATTAATTATGGATTGGTTTTCAGAGTGAATTGTTCCAAGACGATCTATTTCCACCAACAAGTGTTACATGGAAGCCGACACTGACATCAGCTGAGTGGTTTGATGGAAAGGACAAACGAGCACAGAAATTGAGTCTTCAACCTGAGGGAATGGAAAGCTGTAAGATTTGTGTGAAAAATAATTTAAAGATGAAGTATTAATAGAACGTCTGACGGTTTTAGTGTCATCAACTCTTCCTGTCAGTGTTCCATCAACACCAGTGCAAAAGAAAACTGAAAACAATTCGCATAACGTCTTTGGTGGTAAGCCAGGCATCATTCCTGACTGTCTTGTTGATAAAGCAAAGCAGAAAGAGGTAAACTAATTTTGCACATGAAATCGACATTCATTCAAATTGATGTGCCAAATTCAATTACACAGATTCAGAAGTCAGTCAGCTCAAGGGTGGAGTTCACAACAAAACTGGAGCAAGATGACATGGAGGGCGTTGACGAGAATGAATGGGAAGAATAGGAAATTGATAAGAAACTATATACTTTAGCATTTAGGCTGACACACAGCCAACTATCGATCGTATCTCCATATAATACAATCACTAAGTATTCATATACATAAATTTCTATGTAGACATACAGCTTTAGTTTGTTCTCATGCATTTCGTTGAGATTAAACTCGATTAGTGGGCTCCACGCCGTTCGAGTGACATCAATATCCACAATTCACTTTCAAATTCAAAATTGCAATCCAATTTACTTCTAAATCAAAATTAAATTATTCTAATGTAAGGCCGATTGGCGAGTAGAGACAAGCTTTTCATGCATTTTGCACTGGTGCTGTGTCCTAAAATGCAACCACTGCTCACCTACAATCATTATAGCATTCACCTGGAACCAAGATGCATAAACGAATGTACAAAAGACGAAAAAAACAGTGTTTGCTCAACGTTTTGAGCAACAGCCAGTTGCCAAAAAATTTACACAACTTTCTACGGGAATATATTGCCAATGTGAAAAGGATCCATATTCCATATTTGAAGAAGACTGAACTTTGTAGGATTTTGTAAAGTTTTATAAGCGCCGACCTGCCGACAGTATTTGTCCTCAATCAGTCTTGACACGTGACCGGCATTTGGTATTTTTATACAATTATAATCCAACTTTTATACAGACTTTGCTCAGTATTTACATATTTTTGCAATATTCACAACCAGTAGAGCACCAAGACGCCATTAGGACACAGCCGCATTCCACTCAGTACATTTGGTAGACCAAGACAGATTTAGTTAGGCAGAATGTTTGTGGATTTTCGATAATTTCACGTCTAATAATTATAATATTTATTTTCTCGTCGTCTGGAAGATTAGCAATACTCTGTCTTGTCTGAAAGTATTTATAAAAAGAAAACGTATTTATTGATACTTTATGTGTTTGCGCATTTTATTAGAGATTTCTTTCTGTTTTATGTATTAATTACAATTTACAAGTGTAAGGCAAATACAATGATATTTAATAATTATAACATTAATCCGTAATACTGCTTATCTGTGGCCATTTTATATATTATATCACACAATCTTATATACACAAAAATTATATTACTATTTAGATATTTTAATAATTTTATTTTATTACATTATTTATTATGACTTTAAGAATCATTCAAAATTATAGGTAATATTGATGCATTATTGGAAAATATAGAGTGATTTGTTGTGTATTAAATATATCTTATATTGGACTAT
>JANSTS010007927.1:0-10072 GCA_026546915.1 Sylvicola fuscatus | reverse complement strand
TATGTATGCATGGCTGTCAGGACATGGGTGATACAGTTACGATGCTGTGGGGACAGCTTAGTTTGCAGAGTACTCGTGTTAATATATCCATCCTCAGTGGTGGGGCGGGAGACAAGATTTAATCCACACAAATGACATGCACACTAAAAGCGGTGACTTGCAACGCCAGGATGTTCGTGAATGGTAGTTAAGTTGTTGCGTGTCTGCAATACAATGCCGAGGTGGTGGAAAGTGTTAAACAGGCACAAGACACTTTTAAAATTTTTAAACAAGTCGTTTCTATTTATTTGGATTTTTCTTCTGTTTTTATGTTGCTATTATAATTTACTGTACTTAGATGCTACTATTTTAATGTTTTCTTTTATATTTAATTTATTTATTTCATTTCAGTTATACTTCTTAAAATATTCTGTGACAACAAAAAACATTTGTGCATCTCTTAGAGATCATAATACATTTTCATTTGCTATAATTAGTTTTATCTTATTAACGAATACATATTTTCTTTGTTTTCTTCCTCCTTAAAACGTCTTTTTTGTTTGAGAATTTATTGTTAATATTAATTTTCCTAAATTGCGCCTCAGATAGAAAACAAAATTCATACACAGGTGAAAGAACAGTTTTACAATTATTAGTACAATTTTTAGCTACTACAATTGTGCTGAATTAAGTCTAAAAATACAAACATTGTTAAATATTTAAATCGAATTAAATGGTCTATTTTGTGCAATATACATTGTTCCTTATCCTTGTTCTTCATTTCATAATTAAATATCAGTATATATAATAAAAACTCTCGAGATATGTCTAACGCATTGTGAAAAAAGTATATAGTTTCGTGTCTCTTTATGTATTTCCTTTTAAATATAATGTTCTATTTAATTTGTAAGCATAATAATTTTTATCCTTCCTTAATCTGTATTTTTTAAATGATTTTTAAAACATTTGTCTAAAACAATCCAACCGAGGAGAAATGTAAACGATGAAAAAATTGTCGCCACTGCATTCGCCTATGTTCGTACAAATTACGAATTTTAATTTTTAGTAAAAACACGCAATTACTAATTAAACGTTACAATTATTTAGGTTTTTGAAGGCAACGATTCATTGATTTAGCTTGACGTACAGTTGTATGGGTCCTCTTGGTTGCGATAATTGAGCAGATCCTCGAACGGCTTGACACCCGCCAAACGTTTCTCATCGCGAATCTTCTCGACACGAGTCATGACGCGCAGGAAATTTTCACCGGCCAGCTTCTTCAGGTCCTCGACGGCCCAACCATCGCCCAGCAGTTCAGCAAATAGTGTAGGATACGATGAGACATCTTCTAATCCTTTTGGCACTCTGCATTTTCATAGTGAGTTAAGTTAGATTGACTTACAATTACAAATAGGATACAGGCAAAGCTGCAATAATAATGAACAGGTGGTTGACTGAGGGACGTTTTTGGAGAATTAATAAGACAATATTGGTATAATTAATTGCCTTGAGGGAATAATTCAGTAAAATCTGTTAAACTAAATGTTGGATCTGTAACTATTCCTAGACAGACATTCAAGGGATATTCGGGAAATCAATGACAAAGCTTTAGGGCTTATTTTAGACGCAAGTAGAACAATATTCTGATAATACTCCGTAAGAAGCTCCATAATATCATCTGATTGAAACACAAATTTAGCTAATAAGTCAATCAATCATGGTTAAACATCCTTCGAGAAATTGATCTTCTCAAGTATTCCGATGCATGATTTGTAGTTCCCACCAATCTCCATTAAAACTAACTAGGTCAAGAAAATTTTCTTTCAACAAATCCGTTTTAATCTTCATTTCGAAGAAAACATTTTTGATTGGAGCAATTCATACATAAATATAAAACTTGTATCGACACATATTATTTATTGATTTCCCGTCGATACTTTAACAATATTTTGGTATCAGAAAGAAGCAAGTCAAACACCATAAAGTGGCCAACTTAATCAATCCCAAATAAATAAAAGCCGCAACAACAAGAATTTATCACAAAAAGTGTATAAAAGGAAGTAATACTCACTGGTTGATGCCGTCATAACCGGCGCCGATGCCAACATGATCAATTCCGGCCACTTGCTTGATATGATTGATGTGGGCTATTGTGGCGGCCGCAATTGTGAACCGCGCATTGCACGGAAAATGGGAAGAGAGCAAGAAAATTTGGTCAAAAAATGTATTTTACATCAAAACTCCATTACATTTGAAAGCACATTTTCACAACAAAAACAAAAACCCCACCTCCTCCCACCCTTCCATATTTATCCTTAAGCGGCTACAATTCAAAATCAATGTCCTAAATATTTACTCACCCACGACGTCATGCACAGAAGAGTTCTCGGCGCACGTAATAAATTGCGAATAGAAATTGACCATGACGAGGCCCTGATTCTTGGCCACCATCTCCAGTATTTCGTCCTGGACGTTGCGACTGGAGTTGCACAGGGCGAACGCTGACGAGTGCGAGAAGATGAGCGGCGCATCGGATGTGTTGAGTGCGTCGCGCATTGTGCCGACTGACACGTGCGCCAGATCGACAATCATGCCAAGACGATTCATTTCGCGTATTATAATCTTACCGTAGGCCGTCAGACCGCCGTGTTTGACGTCGTACTTGGGATGATCGGCGTAGCTGGAGTCGGCCCACGGTGTGTGACATGTTGACGTCAGCGTCATGTAGCGAACGCCCAGCGCGTAGAAGGTTCGCAAGACGCCCAGCGAACTGCTGAGTGAGTGGCCACCCTCGACGCCGATGAGGGAGCACACCTCGTGACTCTTGTGCGCCTTCACTATGTCTGTCGAATGGGTGTGGTTAGACAATGCAGATTACATACGTGTGAGGGCGCAATGCTAATTGTTTTCATGTACCCGGGGTGTTATAATAGAACGTGAATGTGGTATGTCTAATTGAATAAGGAAACATGGGATGACAATGCTAGGCAGATGCTGTAGTGACAGGAATCGTTAATTGCAACCCTTAGCGTCGAGAAGTAAGCGAAAATTTGATTGCAAACACAATTATGGTAAGAGCCAGCTTTCTAACTATAAATTCTATTACGATCCATAACTTTTCTGGGTTACCGCCAAATCCATTCACCTAATTGAACTGGAGGAGTTCTCTCCCGTGCACTAGCAACACATAACTTGGACAGCACTTGTAACTATATTTACTCTTGTAGGTAGTTTACAGCAGTTTTATCTGAACATCGTTGAGTGGATTGTAGAGTAAAAAGGAAATCAAAAAAACACATTCACGTTTACAAATGAATCACCCTTAGTATATGGAAAAAAAAACCCACCCTTCGCCACCCCAACACGAACAATCTTCGAAGCGACAATAAACTTACCATCCGCTGAAGTACACAGTCGCAATTGCTGCGAGTACTTCTCCGTGAGGCGATTTATCACATCAATTTGTTCCAGTGTTACTTGCACAGCGTCTCGGTGCTGGGCGTCGCATGGGACATACGCGGCCCAGAACTGTAATACAACTTAAGTGTAAATTCTCACATCCCCAGCGATTTCAAACAACAACAACAACAAAAAGTCAATGAACACCCCAATTCCCAAATAGCACCTAGACAAACAGACAATACGCGTGATTCGGCCACCAGCACCATCCAAAATGAAAGCGCTCATCTTCAAATCGGATTAGAGGCGCCATTGTGTGAATGCCATCTGCACTTGTCAGTTGTCACGCTGAATGGGACATTTTGTGGAAGCTGCGCGTGTGTTGGCTGGAACTAAATTAAATTATTCATAACTGACCTGCGCTGAGACGCGTCCTTTTTTCAAGCGCTGCAAATCCGTGTGACTCCAGTGACTGCGCGCCCATGGCATCACGTTCCTCAAGTCCTCGTCAAAGCTGTATTTACATACAGATATGGTGAGAAGGATGGCGCGTCGGCGAAACAAAAACACCGCCGTCGGCAGGGCGAGATGTAAATGCGCGGGCAGAGCGGCGTCCGGAGGAAATTTGTTCAAGTGCGGGGAATGAGATAAGAAAACAAGCCGTTTTAGAATCACAAGTGGGTGTAGAAAACATTTCAAGAACTCATAAAAACTATATATTCACACGAGAGGCATTGGCGGAGTAAGGACACTTAAGGGATTGCGAAAGAGTGAATAAGGAATCCGGATGCAGAGTGAAAGGTGGGCACTTCATATACAGCGAGCTTCTTATATACGTACTTGAAGTCATTTAGTTGATTGTGCAAGAATTTGCGCAGGTTCCAAGGTAAGTCATTGTGACCATCAATTAAGGGCACTGAATCCAGCAGTTGCTGTGCTATTTGGAAGCGCTCGTCGAACGACGCCTCAGCACTGACGCGCAGCGCCAGCGGCACAGCCACACTAGTGGCGCCAATAAGTAACAGAATCGACGAAATAGCCAGCAAATGCTTCGAATGGTCCATTCCTGTAAACAAAAACATCCTTTAAAAAATGTTTTTCGATAATTGCCGTGTCAATTGCATGATGTAGCTGTTTTCTTATCTTCTTTTTTGTTTTTTTGGGTAAAAACGTCGCTAAACAGGGCACACTTACTGACTGGTGGATTGCTGGCGCCGGATCTACTTGAACTCCGTGAACTGCTATTGGAGCAATTGCGATGCTTCCATGGAATGCTGCTGCAACTGTTGTAGTGTGTCGCTGTTGAGTACGGCTGACCCAGTTGCTGGCCCAAACTGAAGGGCTGCTGCGAGTGCTGATGCTGGCGGTCGTACTGTTTCTTTGGCGAAGACGTGGGCCCCAGCGATGTGCTGAATGGATGATACGGTAGATTGTGGAGGCTGCTTGTGGTTAGTGCTGCAAATTACCCAAACGAAAAAGTAGAGAGAATGAGCTTTTTAATTTAATTGCGAAATTGGTTCACCATTTAAGTGCAGGTGGTTAAGGTGGGATAAGGAGTGGGTGGTTCGTTTCTGAATTGAAATTCGAGTAACTCAAACACTAATTACATTTTGGCATGACAGTGCAGTGTGGCTTTTGTTCAAAAACGAAGTTGAAATATAGTCTTAATGCATGCAACCATCTTAAGTATCTTGATTTCCGCTTTAATTAGTAAATCTATTGTTAATGACGATAAGCAATTTTGGGAGCTCACCAAGGCCCGCTGGATTACAATGCAATCTTCCATTAAATCCAGTTTTTAATTAAATGCCCTGAAACCCGCAGCCTATGTTTCACCCAAACTACACAATTTACCTGAAATTGAAGCGAATACTCATGAAAACCGCATCTCTAAATTTCGCCAACAACCGAAATACATGTTCCGTACTGACCTAGACCCAAAAACAGCCTCACCCGCAAGTGAATACGAAATAAGAAACTTGTTAAAAAGTCGTGTTAAATGGGATTAACATGTTGAGGAGGGTTTCATTAGTCCGCATTACGCCACTCAGGCACACACACACACACACACACACTTCAAATATATGCCGCCGCATAATGTCGATATAACTATAAAGTAGGAGTCACAATATGCAGCCAATTGTCCACATCCCACTCAATAATTACAACAGGGCTCAGAGTCCTTAAAAGGCGTGCGACACCGGAAGAACGCGTACAGGAACTTGGAAAACACTTAAATTCTCATTGGCAGCCGCAACACAAAGTGCGGTCCACTGCAATAAATTTCTGATTATGGCAAGGCTTTATTTATGAAATATTAATGCGATCACTTCATGCGTGCGCGTGTGTGGGGGTGGGACAGTCGGTGCGACGCGTCGTGCGGTGCGGTAGGTCCTCTCGTGCCGCCATAAATTATGTGCATCCATCTCACAGCGTGTACCATCCGATTGTGTGGCGCGGTCGCCAACTCACTATACCATATAACCCCAATGCCACCCCATGCCACCCCGCAGGACCGGCCATTAACTGTAAAGTGAATTAATCAATTTGGAATGGCACAAATAATCCGTGTAACGACTCATTTGGGCACAAATGACAAAATGTGGCAATAAAGGACGACACGACGACGCGTGCAGCCTCACTGGCTGGCCTTCTGTATGCGGCAGGACGAAAGTGGGTGGGGATGTATGGCGTGAGTCGCTGATGCCACAACAAAAATAACAAGCTACATATAACCGCAGCCACACACTATTTGAAGTGGCCGGGAGCGCGTGTATTCCGTTCAACAAGTTTAACCTAAGCATATTCCGTGAATGGAAGGACGGTCGAGGATAATGGTTTTACGTTTCGAAGGCCTTGTTGTGTCCCTTTGCGTGATTTCAATACGCCTGTTCGGCAAGAAGAAGGACAAACGCCTTTATGTATGCGGCGCAACATTGCGGTGGTGAATAGACTGCGAGGGGTATATGCGATCTATAAAATCTTGGCCCAATAAGCATAAAAGTTCAAGTCTTGTGTGTCTCGCTTCGGCAAAGTCGCAAAAATTGCAATTTATTTTTAACACCCCGTTTGCGCTTGTAGAGTGGCGAAGCGATTCGGCAAGGGTAGGGGGTTGTGGCAGAGATGAGGTTGAGTAGAAAGTGGTTTGCAATGTGCGAAAGCGGCTTATTTTACAGGACAAACATAAAATTATAATAATTTTACCGTCTTTACTGCGACTGGTATGTAAGTATATGTGCTGAGACGGCATGCAAGCGCGATTTTTTTTTTCATCTATGTGGGAGCATTAGGCAGTTTGCTAAAGATAACAGTGAACAGCTCAATTTTGTTATGAACGGCAGAGGGTTGCTGGTGAGGATGTGCTGTGGCCAAATCACTGGTTCGATTCAATGGAGATTCGGCGGAATCGCAAGGGGGAATTGAAAAATCGACGAGCGACAAGGGTTGTACGGAAAAAGGGTTTTTAGATGGTATCAGGCTATTTGTTTATTTTTAGACGTTTCAATTTCCAAAAATAACACGTCATTTCTTTCTTATGCGCTTATAATTTGACGTCCTTATGTTCTCTTAATGTAAAATAATGAGCCCATAATTATTGGTAAATATATAAACGTCCCTGGTCATCCTTTTCATTGACCATAATTTTCAACAGGCGAAACGTGTTCTTGCACTTAGCTTCCGCCTCGTCTTCGTGTACAATTGCTGGCCTTATATTCAGATTTAAGACGATAACGATACAAAGTTATGTGGACAATTTCCGGAAATCATGACAATGCGTTGAGCACATCCTTTATTTATTAATATAGTTCATGAATGCAGCCCACTGGCGTATGTGTTTCAGGCTGTCCCATATGCTGAGTTCAGCACACAACATCAAGTGTGCACAGCATTAACTTATTTAGTTGCTGTTGACATTACGGTGGGTGGTGTTCAAGATTATTCGGTGAATGTCAATGGTATTGGAATATGTGGAGACGAGTGTTTGTGCTGGTGTTGTGTGCTGTTTATAATGAATAGTGAGACTCTTGGCGCCTATTTTCCACACAATAATGAGAATGATATTTTGAGAGTTTGCTAGAATCGTTTAAGTGAGGAAAATGCAAACATTCACGCCCCGTATGGTTTCATTGTTTGCACTTCAAACTTTAAGTGTCATTGTGCTGTTGTTTGGTTGAAAATGGGAATGGGTTGAAAATGCGCCTTGTTGTGCGCTTTCATATTGTTAGAACGAATTGCCATTTAACTGTTACTATTATTTGGTCAGAAAGAAGCCATTTTCGTCTTCTTCTTAAGAAACTCATTGAAAAGTTGTGAGATCAACAGGTGGTAAATTTTTGCTCCACGAAACAGTTCTTCGGCATTATTTTAAGTGGTTTCGTTTAGTGTTTTTAATTCTTAACAATTTAAAAAATGAGAATTTCCAACCCTTAGGGAAGCTTTTTAGATTAGAAAATATGTCACCTCAATAAAGTAAAAGATTTAGAATATTTGTTACAATTTTGAGTATAACTTTCTATTCATTTTTTATAACTTTAAAATATTTTTAGGTATGCAAATTATTGTTTATATTTTTGGCATTAGCAGTAAGAACCTCAAATGTTGAGGCCGCCGTCTTTATCTTAAACCATTATCGTAAATTTCCAGATTTTTAAATCAACAGCCTCCGTTTGTAAAATAATTGCTCATTGACCAAAAAAGGTAGCAAAACTTATCAATTCCAGATTTGTAATCAACATATTGAATCTCAAACGGATTTCATCCATATAAATAATTTTGGTTGAATGTTTTTCTTCATCACAAAAAATGGTTATAAAGATATTAAAAAAACATCTTAAAATTCGTCATATAAAAGAATGTAAATGACTTATTCCTTGTGGTATTTATTCTCCAAGCTCCAATTTTATGTCCAAGCTTTTAAAGACACTGCCTTCGAACATAAATAAAATGGTAAAAGGATGAACATCGTTATGCTCCTTTATGTATACGACGCTTTCTGCTGCCGCATAATTCTTTCAAAAGCAAGGGCTCAACGGGATAATTTATTTGGCCAACTTTCTTGAACTTGCAAACTTCTACCAAAAAATATGCAGTTTTGCTGAACTCGTTTCCCTTAATACCTTTGACAAAGCGGCATTAGGTGAAACATTTTATGTCACAGTTATACACTTTTCGGCGTCTTGAACCGCCAAAGTTCAAGGGATTAACAGATTGCAACAGTAAACCATAAAACATAAAGATTAATTACGATTTAATTGGTTTATTTGACGATTTTATGGTGAAAACTTTGAAACAAATTAATACTTTTCTGGCATCACCTAGATGTACATTTAATTAGTCTCTGATATTCGAAGATTATTCGAAATATACAATATTCGGCAAAACTGACCTGACAAGCGGATTCGGTAATATTATTATTGCAATTTGACACAAACATTATTAAAATCCAACCCTAATTAAATTGAACTCATCTTTCATAGCGGAGCCCTAACCATACACCATCGCCAACCAACTTATCGCCACCTTGTACCTTTGCTAAACGCCAATTATGCAAGAGGTTAAATCATTGTAATTAATTATGGGTCTGTTTCTAAATGCTAATATATATTTCAGGCAATAAACGTCGACGCTGCACGAGAGTTCAAGAATCATTTTTTAAGGGCTTTTAATGCTTAAACACCAATTAATCAAATTAAGGAATGGAGCGAAAATTTTTAACAATTACAAGTTATGTAAATGTGAAATTGCTTTGAGAAAAATTCTCCTACAAAGTCAAATGAAATAAACATGTTAAAATTATCCTGAAGAAATGATTTCGATTAAAAAATTTTGTCTTCTAAATTCTATAAGCATTATAAAAAACTAATAATCTCATGTTGTTAAAGAAAATAATTTTGTGGTTAGAAGAGATTAAGTCAACTAGCAACTCTTTACCACTGGATTCACTGTCCTACCAACAAAAAAAAGCCCAAATGTAGACTCCCACTCCTTACAAACGATTAGCCACTTGATTCATAGTAAGAACGATAAAATCAGTTTACTTCTCGGGTTAAATTGAGCAGAAGATAAGTGACATATGTATCATTTGAGTGTGATATCCTTTGACCAATACAAACGTGTAATTGTTACAAATTGTTTGACCTTACTAAATGCTTGCTCTAACTACAGATTACATAATGTTCACCATTTAAATGAAAATGAAATAAGAATGTACGAAGAGACAGATTGTAATTACAAAAGTTCACAGAAGTTAAAATGTTACGAGGAAGAAAATTCTCCTAACAAGATTTAACTGCATCAACCTGTTACTATTACAACAGGTGGAAAGGGTTTACTCGTGTGACGACTGACGACTGAAACTCATCCACGATTAGAATATGCCGAATAAACAAGCTTTACGACTGATAAAAGCTTCTGAAACTTTCTAGATTCGACGCGATGTGACTACAAAGTGTCCTGATTGTGTACTCAGTAATGGGGTCGATTCATGTGACACGAATATCTCTTTCACTTTGGATTTTTCAAGGAGAACTTTTCTTTCTGATAATATTTGAATTAAGAAACCTTTTAACTATTTAAAGTGAAATATGTCACTATAGAATACGACAAATTGGAACAAAAATACATATACATTTAAAGTTGATATTCAATATTTACATGTTTTCATAGGAAATTTTAGAAACAATTTAACATCAAA